>JABUQX010128826.1:27500-31174 GCA_015478945.1 Trachelipus rathkii | reverse complement strand
TGTCCCCACCATCTCAATATCCCCACATCATCTTCATATAAATTTCTTCAACATATATCTTCTTAATTACTTCATTCTTAATATCTGTTCTTCTAACTACTCTTATCAAATCAATAGTTCTTATAACCCTCATCTTCCTGCGCTTTAGTTTCACTCTCCTCTCTTCTATCGATTTGTTGTATCGTCTTCGGTTCTCCGTAAAGTGCCGTTCGAGAGTCAGTCATAACCTTTAATATATTCACTTATTTTACCTCTATTAACCGATATATGTTTTTTATTTCCTTTCTTTCATATGAACATAATAAAAACCGCTTTCATAACTAATCTATACTTTTCCATTAGATAACGCGCGTAATCTCTTTCCTTGGCTTACACTTTTCCCCTTCTGTAAAGGCAATCCTCCGAAGAATAATTGGCTGGTACTTTCACCTTGCTTTCAACTCTCCTCCCCTCTCACTCACATTTTTTATCCCCTTCTCTCATTTCCTCCGGTTATTGTTAATATTCTGTCTTCTGTACGTTCATCTCATACCCCCTGCTTCTTCCAACTCCTCCGTAAACAACTCCACCACCTTTTCGAATCTCTTGGTACTTCTCTCTCTCGCTCCAACATGCCGATCGTCCGCATATGCCATTTATGTCCCTTCAAATTCTTCCAGTCTCTTCCTCATTTTCAGATAAAGGTAAGTCTAATAATAATATAAACACGACTAGTGGAGATTAAAACACTCCCATGCTTCACTCCTGTTTTCAGCTACAACACTTCTCTGGATTCATCTCAATTGCCTCACTTCTAAAAGTTCTTGCCATTGGTTTTCTCAACATAACTTTCTATTGCTTCTTAACTACCCCCTCACTTCAATAATTTTTCTCTCTCATAGCTATCCAGAGTTCTTTTTCTTGGCACCGGAATCAAATTTGTTCCTTTTGCAGGGCTCGCCTTGAACGCTTACAAAAGATCTCTTGCCACTACTTCAGCAATCTTCTCCGAAACCATTCTTTGTTGTGGAATAAGGACGGCCATTTCGTCCGCTTCCTACTTCTCTTTCTCTCATACCGTCCACATGTCTTCTTCTCGAGTCTCGGCCTCTACCTTCCTCTTGCCCGATCAGCCTTCTTTTTCATTTCTTTTCGTTATATTTTCCACAGCTGGCGACAGTAATTTTTTTGCCTCTCCCAATCTATATACTCACATCCCGCACGCAATATTCATTAATCATCGGTATTATTAAATTCCTCAGCATTTGCCCAACCTTATCCGGACCTTTTCAACTCTAACTCTCAAACTTGTTATTTTTCAAACTGACTGATAGTCTCCCCTCTCAGACTCCCTCTCTTCTGCCTCCAACACCAAACTCCTAGCTTCCTGCATCCCTCGGTGGGGCTTTTACAATACTCTTCATCTTTTTAATAGCCTACTCATATTCTTCACCGTTATCTTCTCGCCTTCCTCCATGCTCTTCTCGACTCCTCGTCTGTCATCTACAGCTCCTCTTCTCCTCTTGTTCGTTGGTATTACTAGTGCTCACTCTTAGCGCATTTCATATCATAGTATTCCGGTCATCTATCATTTCTTTCTTCCGGTCTCACAAGAATCTCTCCGTTTCTATCTTTTATCTTTCTAGTTACGGTTTTTGGTTTTCTATACGCCTTCGCCATCTTAAATATCTTTTTCTTCCCTTCGCCCATATCTCGTTATTTCTCCTGCTATTCTCTCCGCCTCCATCTTTTTTGCCCTCTCTTTATTCTCTCTGCATCATTCCTTGCCTGTACATATTCCTCCCTTGCTGCCGCTTTTCTTCTTTTCAGCCACTTCTCATTTTCCCCTGTTTTTACTTTAATTGCTTTTTTCACTTCTTGCTCCACATTGGTGTATGTCTCTTCCTCCCTAGTTACGCTCCTATCCATTTTTAACCAAAGAGTTTTCTCTGCCACTTCCTAGATGACATCTCGCAAGTCTTCGTTTTCTTCTTCAATCCCTTAGGGTTTCCTGCATTTCCGTTCATGAATTTGTCTCGTTTCTTGTTTCTTCCCAACTTCTCCACTCTGACATTGCCCTTTTTGGCTCATTTAACTACCTCCTCCCCTCTTACTTCAGGTCCGCCCCACAGTACTATGATTCCGCATCGTAAGGATACTCCGGATCACCTTTACATTCTTACCCATCCTTTTATCCGAGACTATCATGTAGTCTATTACCGATTTTTGATCGAATTGTTGCGTTACTGATTCCATCTATACCTCGTAAAAGATGTGAGGCTCTCTGTGCTTGAAAAACGTGTTCATTTTTTTAGATCTCGTTTCTCACACAAAATCAATCAACTCTCTCTCATGTTTTCTTTATCTTTCCATAATCGTTTTATCTCTCTCCATCTCTCTTTCTGCTTTCGCTATCTAGCGTGATATTATTGGCCAAATATGGAACACTCTCCCCTCCTCCTCCACCCCACCTCTTCCTCCATCAATTCATAAATCTATTTTTTTTCCTCCTCTGAGTGCCCTGTTGTGGTGCTATTCTGGTATATTCTATAGTTTATCCGGCCTATCTTCAATAAGCACATCATCAACCTCTCATTTATAATTTTACTTTCTGTATTAAATATGGCGACAGTCTTGGTCCCACTATAATCCGGACACCATAGCTTTCTTATTCCTTCCTCACCCGCACTATACATCAGAACAAATCCTTCTCTCATTTCTTCATCTCCACACACCCTCACTCTCATCTCCGCCATCCCAACATATCTATCTTCTTTCCTTCATGATGTCTACTTATCTCCTCCTCTTTAATCTCATAGGTACCCACATTATTGTGGCACACTATAATTCTTAAAGTGTTTTCCTGATTCATATTCCGTAAATCTCGCCGACTCGTCTTAAGTTCTGTCCGGCTTCCGAGGCTCGCGTTGAGTTATTTGGGGCAGTTAATTTCATAAAGTAGCTTTCACTGAGTAGCAGCACTTTCCCTATTCCTTTAGCCGAGGACACCTGGTGTGTCCTCGTTGCCATGGGTGCACGACGAGGAACGAGGGGAGTTGGTTGCTGTCTTATATTATATTATATCATATATATATATATATCTATATTATATATATATATATATATATTATATATATATATATATATTATATTATATATATATAATATATATAAATTATATTATTGTATTATATATGTATATTATATATATATATATATCATATTATATCTATATATATATATATATATATTATATAATATATATATATATATATTATATATATATATATATATATACATATTTAATATAATATATTATTATATATATATATATATATATATATATATATACTATAAATATATATATATATTTATATAATATATATATATATATATATATATACCAGTAGTTGCAACGAATTTGATGCTGTGAAGTTTCTGTTCATCGAAAATGCAAGAAAAAAAGTTTCATTGTTTCAAATTATGTCCCCACAGTCACCTCCTGCGGAAGATGCAATCCTTGGGATCGTCTTCCAGCATTCGCCTAAGTGGCCCAAAAAGTTTCTGTCTATATAATCCTCCTATTGGAATGGGGTACGTAAGACCTGTGTGCGCGCCCGAATTCCTCCAATTAGCTGGGGACATAGAATTAAATCCTGAACCCAGAGTACTTACTTGCCCCAAATGTGATAGAT
>JABUQX010128826.1:5000-7500 GCA_015478945.1 Trachelipus rathkii | reverse complement strand
TATATATATATATATATATATATATATATATAATAGTATTATATGACCACTCACCAATGTTCGGCTTTATGTTTCTAAGTTTCACCACTCTCTGATCACTCGCCCAACACTCCTGCCACGAAGACCGAAAGCCTTGTCGGAGAGAAGGATAATCAATTTATGGGGGGCCACCTTGTCGAATGGTATCCGGAAGGTGCCTAGAACAGCTCCGGAAAGTTTAGCGGCCATGTCTGGCTTCGTTTGGTCTCGCGATTTCGTTGCCATTTTTAACCCACGTGAGAGGGGGATCAAAAATAGTGTAATTTGTTTCCTGCGAGAGTGCAACAGCCGAAGAAATTGTTGTACAGTGGATACCATTGTGTTTTTAGAATTGGGGCTTTAACCACCTGGAGGGCGCTCGGCGAATCTGAATAAATAACATAATAGTGGTCTTGGTTAAGGGACAAAATTTGAAAGAGGGCAATCATTATAGCCATCAAATCTGCCTTAAAAATTGGAGCATGATGGGGAAGGGTATGGTAAAGATTGTGGTCAGGAAAGATGGCAGACGCACCCACCGTCTCCTGTTTTAGAGCCATCAGTAAACACTAAAGTAAATCCATCGTTAACTGCGGAATGAAACAAGAATGATACCTTTGACAAAGCAGAGGTTTGACTATATTTAGAGAGAGAGAGAGAGAGAGAGAGAGAGAGAGAGAGAGAGGAGAGAGAGAGAGAAGAGAGAGAGAGAGAGAGAGAGGTCAGGAACAGACAGATGGTTGGAGCAGGGAACAGCCAAGGTGTGTACCCTTGATCATATGAGAGCGGCAACATCTTTTGCAAAATAAATGTTTAGAAAGTTAAGAATGTTTTAAACTGTGTTTGCAAATGGCCCAGTAATAAGTATTCTGAGGTTTCTCAGCAAGTATCGGTGACAAAGACATGGTATTAACTTGTGCACATGATGTATTCCCTTCGAAGAGAGAGTGGCAACACATCGGATTCAACTTCATGGCTCACCCGAGGGGACGATCGGAAGGTTTCCATCGGATGACGGCTTGGCACCGTCGTGGCCGCTCTCAATGAGGTGTCAAATCTGGTCCACAGAAATGTGATCGCATACGCGACCCATCGCCTGAGAGAGCGCCTGGAGGATTCCTGGCAGTGGTTGCAGCTATTCCAACCACCGTTTCAATTGGGCTTAGGTCGGGACTGTATGCTGGCCAATTCAATGCCCTGATTTGGACTGTCGTTAGGTATTCGGTGATACATCTGACCTTGTGTGGTCTTGCGTTGTCATGCATTAGGATGAGTCCGTTACCGATGTAGGGGGCATATGGCATGACATACGGTTCAAGGATGTCTGCGATGTACCATGCGGCTGGCTAGGGAACCTCCATCTAGAAGGTGCTACTCTGTACAACCCGTTATATATATGCCTCCCCAGATCATGAGAAATTCACCTCTAAATGGCAATACCTCCCCTATATTATATTGCACGTACTTCTCATTAAGTTGTTAATAGACTTTGATTTGTCGATCAGAGATGTAAAGACTGACTCTGTACTCATCCGTAAACAGCACATTCGCCCAATCGTCGACGGTCCAATGTAGGTGTTCCTGGCCAAATGCTAGTGGAGCCCGTCGATGCTTCCTGGTGTGTCGTGGTCCTAAGGCCTGCCTCCGTTGCAGCAAATTATGTTTCGCGAGGAGTCGACGTATTGTATTATCACTCACACGGGTCCCATGGTACATCCTGCGAGCGTGGTATTTGAAAGGCCTTGTGTTGTATGGTGGTCTCTGTACTGCCCACCATAAAGCAGTAAAAACGTCTTCAACGGACAGTCGTGGCCCGCGGTGGGCCTGCCACGTAGCCCCGCCACCTTACTTGCTCCTGGGTGTCATAGTACCGCTTCACAACCCATGCAACGGTTGTGTGCGCTACACCAAACCGTCTGCCAAGTTCACGGTACCCTTACCCCTCTGCACGGAGGGTGGGTAATCGTGTAGGCACTTCATCACGTTGTTATGGACGCGCCAATCCTTTACATGGTAGTTAGCGGGCTAAATTCACAAATTGAAGTGGACCACACGCTTAAACAGTTTTTTGGGCCCCCCCCCCCCGCCTGTATTAAACTTCCGTCCAATCGCTAAAACTGGAGTTACGTGGTTAGTAATTCAGTCTGTAATTTTATTAAGCGATGGGTGATCCTATACAGTATGACACCCCCCAACACTATTACAGGTCTGTATACTCTAATCCCTGATGCCATGTTATTTTCATAAAATTACACAGGGTTCTGGTCCTTTCTATAAAACCTGTTAGTCATATGAGCTAGTGGTGCGTTAAGTTTTGACGAGTATATATATATATTATATATATATATATATATAATGATATATATAGTATATAGTATATATATATATATAGTATAATATATAATATATATATATATATATATATATATATATATATATATATATAATATTAATATTATATAGTAAGTAAATTTATATATAT
>JABUQX010128825.1:10000-22271 GCA_015478945.1 Trachelipus rathkii | reverse complement strand
AATTTTAATATTTCAGAAGGATTTTTCAATTTGGATCCAATCACTAAGAGATTTGTATCAGATCATGTTTAAGGACTTGCTTTGGAAATAATTAATATTTTTGGATACTTGATAAAAAAAAGGAATAAGAATGTGCGACGCCACTCTGTCTTTTTGCTGAATTTATATTTTCATTTTTTATTTTGTATTTTCAATATTTTTTATATTTGTTGTTAATAAGTTTGTAAAAATTTTAGTTTCTGATTGAGGGTACCAAAGGATAGTAAGTCCCGAACGTAAACTTTATATCGTTTAGTTATTTTCTTAAGATTTCCTTTTTATTTATTAAAAGTGGTTTTTAAAAATATTTTATATATATTATATAATATATATATATATAATATATATATATATATATATATTATATATATATATATTATATATATATATATATATATATATATATATATATATATATATATTGGGATGAGGTAATTAGTTTGAGGATAGGGAAGCTGTGTAACAAAACGTTTGTGGAGAGCATAGTTCCGAAAGATTGGAGGAGAGCAGTAATAGTATACCCTTATATATGGGAATGGAGACAAGAGGAATTAGTTTATTGAATGTTGTAGGGAAGATAGATGCTATATTATTTTGGTTGAAGAGTGCGTCGAGTGACTGAGGGACTAATTAGCGAAGAACAATAGAAATAGTAGAGGAAATATAGATCAAATTTTCACGCTGAAACAATTGAGTGAGAAAATGAGAGAGAAGAATATATTGCATTTAGGTTTTATAGGCTTGCGATAGTCATATAACAGGATTAATAGGGAAGCTCAATGGCAGGAGTTAGTAATATATGAAGTCGGTGGTAGGTTTTTGATGAAGTTAAAAGTTTGTATGTCGATAGTGAAGCTCGTATAGGCATACGTAGAGTGGAAAGTGAATAGTTTAGTATTATTTGTGCAGTGAGGCAGAGATGTGTTATGTTTCCATGGCTATTTAATTCGTATGTGTTAGTGTACTGAAAGAATTGGAGGTTGGGGTGTCAGGGGGAGGGTGTTAGATTGATGGTGAATGATAGAGAGTGCAGGGTGCCCTGCTTGTGCTCAGATGATTTTGTTTTGTGTGAAGAATGAGAAGAAAGCTTGAGAATATTGTAAGATGGATTTTTCAGGGTGTATAAAGGTAAAGGTTTGAATACGAATATAGATAAGAGTAAGATGATGGTAATTTGTGAGGAGAGTTTAATTCGTATGTGTTAGTATGATGAAAGAATTGGAGGTAGAGGTGGCAGGGGAGGGTGTTAGATTGATGGAGAATGATAGAGAGTGCAGGGTGCCTTACTTATTGTGCCGTGATGATTTGGCTTTGTGTGGCGAATCAGAAGAAAATTTGAGAATAATGACAGAGGGATTTGGCAGGGTGTTTAAAAGCAAGAGTTTGAAAGTGAATTTAGATAAAAGTGAGGTGATGATAATGGGTGAAGAGAGTTCGCTGCGTGAAATCATGTGAGCATTGGAACAAGTTTCTGAGTTTAAATATTTAGTAGGCTATGTTGTATATGAAAAGAAACGGATGATGCAGAGTGTAGTTGAAAAGTTGTGAATGGTAGGAAGGCTGCTGGTGCAGTTAAATCTTTGGTGAATGCAACAAAGGGACTAAGTCCTGAGTGCACTAGAGAGATGTTCGAGGGTATGTTGTTACCGGTGCTAATGTATAGTGGTGAAACTATGGTGTGGAATAAGAGGTATAAATCTAAGGTGCAATCTGTTCAGATGGAAAATCTTAAGGGCATGTTAGTTGTGATAAGAATTGATAAAATAAGGAATGAGCTTAGTAGTATACGTGGCAAACTAACAGCCAGGCTTTTACCCCAACTGTTTATCACCTATTACCCCACCTGTCAAGCTGTCAGTACAGTCATATATTTTTTAATACTCACGTACGTTCAGGGGTGTTTTTTTAGGATGATGGGTGACATCTTTTGTCATCCCCATTTCAAAAACGTCAAATATAAAAAAAATCAACCCAGAAAGGTACGTGAGAAACGGGGATGACAAAAGATGTCACCCATCATCCTAAAAAAACACCCATGAACGTACGTCTTTTGTCATCCCCGTTTCTCACGTACCTTTCTGGGTTGATTTTTTTTATATTTGACGTTTTTGAAATGGGGAAGACAAAAGATGTCACCCATCATCCTAAAAAAACACCCATGAACGTACGTGAGTATTAAAAAATATATGACTGTACTGACAGCTTGACAGGTGGGGGTAATAGGTGATAAACAGTTGGGGTAAAAGCCTGGCTGTCAGTTTGCCACGTATACTACTGAGCTTGTTAGGGAGTTGTGCGGTGCGAAGAAAAACATAAATGAGAGAATAAAGGAGTGTATCAAAATGGTTTGGCATGGAAAAGGTGTATGATTGTTGGTCGATTAGGTCAATGTATAGATGGAAAGAGCTCTCTCCTCTGAGTGAAAGCGACTACTCTAGGTAGTGAATACCAAAATAAATGATGTATTGATAGTTGATAATGATAAAGGTATAGTGAATAGTTATATAAATTTGAGCTAGAGGACTCAGAGATAAGTATAATAAAGTGAGAAGATTTAGCATAAAAAGGGAATAATAATTGGCTGTGAGTTTTATTGTGAGGTTGAGTTAATATAGGTAGGATTTATGATTCTCATGAGCACAGGGTATAATTGAAATACCCAAACATATTCCGAGAATAGATTACCACGTAAGTGTAGGTGAGGTCCGTCGCATATATATATATAATATATGGAGTGTATTTGATGCCATTGGAGTGGATTTTATTGATAATTGCGTAACGGTGACTCGGCTTTGTAAAGGTGATATGAGAAGATGTGTTATGTGATATAGTATAGACAGAGGATTTCTTACTAGATATTAATGTCAGTGCCTCTTCTATTATAACTATTCTATTTACTCGTGTGAATGTTATATCGTACACTCCTATACTTACTATACTGTGGCATAATGTGAAAGAGGATTATATATTAATATATATGATTATAAATAATATATATAATATATATATTTATTAATATTATAAATAATATTAACTATTAATATATTATATATTAATATATATATATATAATTATATATATATATATATATGAATATTATAATATTAATTACGAAGATATATATATATTATAGATAAACACTAATTATATACTTATATAGTATATAATAATATATTAATATATATATATATTAATATATATAATATATATATATATATAATATAATATATATTATATATATATATAATATATATATCTATATATTAATTATAATCTATATATATATATAATTAATTAATTATAATTATTATATATATATATATATATTATTATATATTACTATATATAACAGTATAATATATAATAACTATTATATATATTAATAATATTATATATATTTATAATTATTATTTATATTAATATTATATATATATATATTATTATTTATAATATATATATATATATATTATAATATTATATAATAATATATATATTTATATTATTTATATATATATTATTTATATATTAATATATATATATATATTATATTATATTATATATATAATAGTATATAATTATTATAATATATATATATGTATATATAATATATATATATATTATATTATATATATATATATATATATATATATTAATATAATATATATATATATATATATATAGTATATATATATGTATATATATTATATTAATATATATATATATTATATATATATATTAATATTAATATATATATATATAATTATATATATATATATACTATAATATATAGTTATAATTTATAATATATATATATAATATGTATATATTATATATATATATATATATTAATATATATATATATATATATATATATATATTATTATAATATATATTATATATATATATTTATATATTAATAATATATTATATAATATATATATTATATATAATATATATATATTATTAATATTAATATTAATATATATATATTATATTATAAATACACATACATATACAAATATTATTAAAACTATTATATTAATTATAATTATTATATATATATATATATATATATATTAATATTATATATATATATTAATATTATATTAATATATATTATATAATATATATATATATATTATATAGTATATTATATATATTTATAATATATAGGGTAGTGTTACTAAGTATTAATAACTCCCATCACACATAGATATCAACCATAAACAGGAGGTGGTCAAGCTTATATTTGAATAGATTGGAAATCCAGTCTTTAAAGGGTGCACTATTATGATAGTATCTCAATTGGGTATACATCGTAATAAATTAATTATTTTAAAATTATCATAAATAAATCATTCTTTTGAATAACTACTAATATTAAGTATAATATATATACTCAATCAATCTACTTTTTCCAAATAATATTTATACCAAATGATCAAAACCATACTTCATTCACACTTTTCATTTATAATATCTCTCATGTTACTCCGTTTTCAGATAAAGACACAAACTCTATACTATATAATTACCGCCTCATTCTCCATTTTATCAATTTCTTCTCTACCGTGGTACTCTATATTACGGTATATATACGGTAGAGCGACTAGGAGTATATCGGCATGCAAATGTCCGCTATAGGTTATCCGTAAAATCCTAAGTTCGGCTATATCTCTATAGGATTTAGTAAATATTACCAGAGAATGATTCCTACCTCTTATATTTGAGAATTATGAGGCTATGCCCGATGGATGGTATATATATTGTGAACTGTTTCTAAATAATAATAAAAATATAAAAAAAAAAAAAAAAAATAATAAATAAAAAAATAAAAAATAAAAATAACTCCATCTCAGACACACAGCTTATGTATTAATCCACTTATAAAACAGATTGCTCACACTCAGACTATGTATCTTTCATTAATATCTCCATAATACCATAGTATTTTATACGTGCTTTCATTAACAGCAATGAGTTATAACATAAATATAAATACCCCTCATGTCTAACCTTCAGGCGCACTCAGTAATATGTCATCTACGTCACTATTAAATATATATATTGCACCTAAGCAAACCTTTCTTATAATATCCTCCACAACTTTGTCATACATATATTTCCCCATCATTACGTTACTATAATTTCTAATTCATAGATAAATCAAATTATAATATATCCTAATATTTAAACTCAATATACTTGTTTCAAGTATTGCCTAACTATATTCATATAACTAATTGGTAATTTAACTCTATACTGAGTCATAACCTTCACACTTCATAATCTATAAATATTCATTTGCTATTGTGATTACTTTTCCTATACATATTATACTTACTCATTCTTTATAACCCCTTATCCTTTTAACATTAAACCCTGCCTGAGTAAAACCTTTCTACCAATCTTTTTAAACTTTCTTTATATTCACCACATGAAATATCATTGTTTTGTTCTTTTCTACATTTTACTTACTTTTAAACCTTACTCTCTACTTTATCATACCACTGCAAAAAACCGTTTCTACCAATCTTTTCAAACTTTCTTTATATTCACCACATGAAATATTCCTTTTCTCTTTTCTACATTTACTTACTCTTTTTTAAACCCATCCTTCACATTTACCCTGCAAAATAATAAATATATATAATCTTTTCTACCTCAAATTCTATTTCAAACTTTCTCCATATTCACCACATGAAATATCATTCTTTTGCTCTTTTCTACATTTACCTACTTTTTAAAGCCCTTCCTTTACATACCCTGCAAAAAACCTTTCTACCAATCTTTTCAAACTTTCTTTATATATCACCACTAATCATGAAAAATATATATTATTCCTTTTACTATACTTTCTACATTAATATATAATTATAAAACACTTTTATTTTTAATAACACCTATCCCTATATTACTTTACATACTCCCTGCAAAAAACCTTTCTACCAATCTTTTCAAACTTTCTTTATATTCACCACATGAAACCATATCATATGCTTATCAATTAAAGAGCAATAGGTACCCACCCTCCCATACTCTCACGCCATTTCTCTATCAGTCTATAAATTAACCATTGTTAATGCTACTAATCATTACATACTCATATTATAATAAAATATTTCAAGTTCTTTACCCCTTTTGTTAACCCTTTGTCTACATATAAATTTCTGGATTTAAATTATTTAAACATGTTTTAATGTAGTTTTAATTATTATTTTGTTATTAACTAGTTACAATATTACTTTTTTTCATTATATTTTATTTTTAATAATTTTAAAATTAATACCGTGTATTATTAATTGTTAATATATATTATTTTATTTAAGTTTATATTATTATTATTTAATATATTTTAACTACTAATTTATTTAATAATTATAATTATATATTATTATTATTATATTATTATTATATTTAATTATTATTATTTAATTATTATTTATAATTATATTTATTATTAATTATTATATTTAATTATATTATATTATTATATATATTATTATTTATTTCCTCACTCTCTTTCCATCATCCATATACAAATTAAAATAGCCAAGGAGACATTATATATAGTTTAGAGCACATTCTCCCTACGTGTATGCTCGTCACTCGTCGAAACACCGGAATTTATAGTTCATACCCGCACCGCACTGTGCAGCATATCCATAAAAATGATCTATTTTTATTTACGCACCGCACCTACTCACCTCTATATAGTTTTCATATATGTATATATAATCTCAAGCGCGCTCTCTGCACAAATACGCACTCACGCACCGCACTCTATATAGCTACCTCTATTTATTATCAATAAATTGCACCGTATACCGTTGTGACCACTGGATTTGTGTGACTAGTACACGCACTCCAGCATACTCGGCTACATACCGCTAACTACCACCGCACTTGTATTACGTTCGAGTACTCATCAACCTCTTAATTATCTAGTGATAACCCTTCACATATAATCAAACATACATTATTTATAATATACTCATATTTGGAAGTTCCACTACACCATAACACAAATTATATCACTATAATAGATTTTTACCTAATATGTAAAAATAATAATATATGTTGTATAAATTAAAGGATGTGTCTTTAAGTTATTCCTATAAATAGTTATATTTATATATGTAATATATATATTATATTTAACTTTAATTATTAAATTTAATTATTATAATGAAGGAGAGAGTAATTAATATTATTTGAGAAATAATTTATACAAATAACACTCTATACTGATACTATCTGGTGAATAGTCATTCTCCTATTATTAATAATCACTGTTCTAATTTCTCAACTGTGACCCTAAGCCATATAATAATCTAATTTAAAAATGAATGCTCTATACATATAACTTCTCTATCTCAATTTTCTCCCTCATATACTATATATATAATCCTCTTCTCAAAATCTTATATACACGCCAGTAGTCTTTTACAGCATCTCTCAAACTTACCCGTAACTCAAATCATTTACAATTCACTCTTAATCAACCAAAATATCAACCATCTACAGAGTCTATATTTTCAATATATATTGGGTATGGAACTCGAAGTGACGACTCCGTCAGTTTATTTTTGTTGTTTGTCTATATTTTTTTAAATATTATATGTGTTTATTTGTCATTTTTTTTAATATCTATTATGATACCAAGCATATGGATTTCAATATATAATGTTTTTGGGTGTTGTGTTTTAACTAAGAAGAGAGACATATTGCCATAGTGCTAATAAAGCCTTGTCAAAGTAACTTATTTATAGCAGGAGTCTCGGAGAGTGTTTTAGAATCTCATACAGATCACCTATCTAGTGTGGTAACGACGAATATTTTTTCGAAAAATTAGGAGACTTTTATATCTCACTCTATCTATCAAGATACGAGAACATCATAATACACGGAAGACAAACCTCAATGTCTTCTTTTACATATTTCAATGAGCACTATCTCCGAATGAACTAATCTCATTATGACGCTAATGTGATTTATGATCACAGGTATACCCATTATCACACAAATAAACACATATATAACAAAAAATACAAATAAAGAACTAACTATCCTCGCCTCTCTATTTATCATTTATATCCATTACAATGTCACTCACACTCCAAATGCCTTCTCGTGAAAAGTACTCGACAACCTTATCTCCAAATAAAATACACCCAGTAAATATTCAAACTATTTGCGTCAAACTCATGCCGGCTCAATTATATCAGTCTTGATTCATACATTCAAATCTAATAATTTCTCGTATACAAAAAAATAAATCTCTATACTAGAATAACTAGCAGAAAAAAGAATAATATATATTCAAAACTTATTTTCATCGAGCGTGTGCTCGTAGCTCGATATACTCTCGGGTGACACGAAGGAGGAGGGACGTTTATCCATAAACCCATAGGGAGAGGGACTCGGAATAACTTCATCCCAGAAGCGAACCTCCACGCTACGCGTTATTCCTCCCATCACCCACCACACAAACACAATTATCAACCAATAATAACGCTCCGTCAGTTCACTGGGCTTTCCGGAGACTCTCTCTTTTCCCCGGAAAATATGGGTGGGTATGGACCAATGACGTCTTTTGAAATGGCCCTGTCTAGTTTCCCACCGACATAGTGCCGACTAACTACCCGTAATCTCGTTCGTGCCATCCTATCGCTGGTCACTCTCACCGTTAGAGACGCGACCATATTTGTTCTCTATAGTTAAAATAATAACAATAAATGAAAATTAAGTGCTCACTGACCAGCTGCTCTTCTTTATACATATAGCTCGTGAACCTTAATGGCTCGCACCTTACCTCTTATTTTTTGCAAGAACTCCAATTGTCCATCCTTTACACTGTTTAACTGAGTTTGTATAGTAATATTACATATATTTATTAACTATGAAATAATTATTAATTTAAAAAAAAATCATAAAAAAAATCTCATTTATACTGACGGAGTCGTAAAACAGTAAAGACGCGTTTTTATAATATAGTATATATATATATATATTAATATATAATTAATATTATATATATAATATATATATTAAATATATATATTATTAATATATATATATATTAATATTATATATATATATTATAAATATATTTGAATATCAATTATTGTAAAATAACTTAATGATTGAATAAATACGTTTTAAATTATATATTAATTCTTTTTAAATCTTAATTTTAATTATATTTATATTTATAACTTAATTTTAAAATTATATCTATAACTATAATTTAATATATTGAGCAATAAGTATAAAAATATTATAATAAAATAATATTAAAATGAAAAAATTAAATAAAACGATGTCCTTACATTATAAATAAACTATATATATCATAGTAAATATCAAAATAATATATATATCAGTAAGTGATTATAATTAATTAAAATTCATAAAAAATAATGATATTAAAAAATTATTATTTGTTCCAATAGAATTATATATTATACTCAAAAATTATATAACTTTTCAGATATACTTTTTTATTTTTACATACTTTTTATTTTTTTATTAACATACGATTACATATTTTCTATTCCGTTTTCATTTTAGTAAAGTGATGTGAAATTAATTTTTAATATTTATATTTTTAAATATATTAAAATATAAAATTAATATAAAAACTTGGATTCTCAATATCAAATTGAATTGCTATATATTTATCAATTGTTCATAAAAAAAATATCAAAACACAACAGTACACTCTCTCATATATTATAATATATATATTAATATATATGATTATATATTATAGTATATATATATATATTAAATTATATATATAATATTAATATATATATTAATATAATAGTATTATATATATATGAACAAAATCTTAATGGATCTATCAGAAATAGCTAAAGATAACCATGAATAAATATTTACTCACTCATTCTTTAATTAAATTTTAGATCCAGCACCGCATTGTAATTATATAACCTCAAATTCTATCTTTTATTTAATATTACATAACTTATATTAACTCCTATACCATATACGTGGTAAACTATATAGTACAGTGATAAATTTAAATAAGTCATAGGCTATATATTCTCAGACTTATGAATCTGTAAAATATATAGACTTCAAATGTTAATATGTCCTTACAAATCATTAGAAATTATTTGTGAAAGTGCATCGTTGAGTGATTAAAATAGGTAAGTCAACACATCTCGATTTACTACCTCTTTTATATAGTTTTAGACTCAAATCTCTGTTTATCATCTACAAACTTTTCAAAACATTCTCAAGTCGCTTGCAACATGGATCTCTACTCTAAGATTTTACTTGACAATACCTCTTATACTAGCTCTCTCCAATATCTCCATAATTTTTATATAATCTACATTCATAGATTTTGATACTCATACCAACTCCTCTAACCAACCTTCTACATTAAAAACGAAGTCCTGAATGATATCTCCAAATTCTGATATATATTCTCCAATAACTCTCACTAAAGGTATTCACATAGTATATTTATTCTCTCAGAATGTCCGCAACGAAGGAAATTATAAAACATACATATGTGATAATATAAATTACACGCTAAAACACAGTACTTACCAGAGTCATTGTCAATCTAAAAAAGAAACGTGCACTTTACAAAAGCGATATTATCCGATCATTCTAGTGTGCGAATATAAAGATCCTAATACAAACATAAGCTCGTTGAAAGCAATATATATAATTATTTACCAAGCTGGCAGGCTTCTCAAGACTAACTTAGTAAATACTATAAAAATAAAATAATAGAAATATACAATATATATATATATAATATATATATTATATTTATATATATATATATATATATATTAATATAATATATATTAATATATATATATTATATATATATATATATATATATATATATATCATATATATATATATTAATTAATATATATATTATATATATATATTAATATTGTAATATAAGTAGTAGGGAAACTGCCGAATAATAAATAAATAATTTTTTCATTTTCAATATTTATATTGAGTATTATTAATGATCATTTTTATCCAATTAGTTTGATATTATGTGTAATTAGCTTTACGTATAATAATAATCTTACAATGTATATATCTACTCATTTAATGGAATACGGACATTTTCTTCTTTTATAAAGTATCTATATTTATTTTCAACCTCTACTATAACCCAATTATTATATTATTACATCTCATCATTTAGATTTAATCAGGTGATTTTTAATGATATATTTATAAGATAATAAAATTCTTATTTCATATTTACAACAGTTAGTAAAAACACCAGATAATTCTATGGTTAAAAAATTGGAGACAGTTTTTGAGCTGCCTATTTATACTACAACTAAACTTTTCGGGTTCCTGGTGAGCTCCAATCTCTAAATATAATTTAACCTTTTGCAACCTAACTTTCATGGATAGTAGAATGATATACAAATACACGCTAATAACCACTATGTAGTCATTACAGTTCATAACTACACAATGCATTCATTGTGTACGAGCATACATTATAGTCAGCATAAATACACATACACGTTTTTTCAACTTTGTAAAGAAATCATGAGACAATTAGAGCTAATAACTCTGAAAAGAAGTCACACATACACACTTGTTTATCTTATCTCTTTTCTCAGTAAAACATGGTAAGAGTAGTGAGTTTTGAAGATATTATGTAATCTCTCCTCCTACATACTATTGAGATGTTCATGTTGTAATTTAATGAATAATATTACTTACGTACATTGTAGTAGTGTTGATCAACTCATCTCAAGAAGTAGATATGATTAAATTGCTCCGCACTACTCGACGTCTATCTTTGTACACAATACCATTTACCAAAGAATAATAAGAATCAGCAAACTTAGAAAATATATATTTTCTCATTCAAAAATTAATAAGTCTATAAACAGTAAGATATACATTACGGACAAGCGATTAGTTTGCTCATTTTGAACTAATTTCAAAAAGATATTCAGATCTTACATAATAGATTCGATCACCAGGTCCGTTAGTCAGTGCGTGAAGTGAGGGATTTTCCTGTACTTCATATACTACCCTTCTCTTTAGTCTAGTCTCACATGCCTTTTTTTGCTCAAACCATAAATGTCCACACTCTAAGATATAAGTGTTGTAGTATAGCTGTATTTTGGTTGTTATTTAAAGAATTAAATTGATAATATATTTTAAAAGACTAATTAACTTTGAATGAAGCAGGGCA
>JABUQX010128825.1:0-5000 GCA_015478945.1 Trachelipus rathkii | reverse complement strand
TCAGTGGTGCCACTGAATAATCTTATATATCATTGCTCTTCTTGTTCTGTCTAAAAAAAAAAAAATTAGCTGAGGCTAGTAGCCATGAAAATATGAAACGATTAAAAGCAATCCTGATTTTAACTGTCCTATCAGATTAAAAAAAAATCGATTTCTCTTGCGCTTTTTTTGTGAAATAAAACTCTCAGCGCTTTTAGATAAAATGACCAATGTCTCACAAACCTTATCCCAGAAGCTTTTGCATGTTTATCACATCAATCCTCTAGTTCTCTCATTTTACATTTTTTTTAAAAGTTAAAATTTTAACATCTTTATTTAACAAAGCAAATTATAAAACATTTACAAAGTAGAAAATAAAAATTTCCTAAATATATATATATATTATATATATATATATATATATATATACATATATATATATAATATATATATATATATATATATACTATATACCTCTCTTATATATATATATATATATATATATAAATACGTCTATATATATATATCCATATAACATATATATATATATATAATAATAGTATATGTATATGTATATATACATACCAATAGCAATAACTATTATAATAATAATAATATATCATATATATATATGCACATATATATATGTATATTCATATATAATATACATATATATATGTATGTATGTATGTATAGCTCCAATAACTCAGCACAATATAACAACAATATTAGCATATGTATATGTATAGATCTTCTTCAATATATATATATAATAATATGTATATGTATGTATTATAATAATATATATAATATATGTAATAATAATAATAATAATAACATATATATATATACATATGTATAAATGTATGTAATAATAATAATATATATATAATATAATATATATATATATATAACTCTATATGCTATACTGCTATATCGCCATATGTGGCATATGCTGCTGCTAACCTTATATATATAATATATAGCAACAACATATATATATAACTCTCTGCTGCTGCTGCTTCAACTGCTATATAACGCTGCTGCTATAACCATATATATATAGCAGATGTACGTGCAAGGGTTTGACTAACAGACCACGATGAATAAAGGAAACCCAACACTTTTTCCTTTGAAATCAATCAATACACAAAATTACATTTCGTTTATTGGAATATATTTTCTGTACATCTTGGCCCTCGGTTTCCTGATTATTTTCACCTTGCGCGGTACCCCTGTTTATTTTAAGCCCAGTAATGAACAGGGAGAACTGCCAGGAAAGGAGGTTAGGGCACTTCAGACTTATGCCTCACTCCTTCACCAGGATGCCTTGGTGCTTTCAGAGGAAAAGTGGCTGGTTTCCTGTTCATCGTGGTCTGGTGGTCAAGCACTTGCACGTACATCTGCTGGGGTCCAGGTTTGAATCCCAGCAGGGTGAAAATACTTTTAGGGGTATTTATCGATACAAAATTATGTGTTTATTTACAATTTGCTTTTCTGGTAATAATAACACATATAATAATAATAATAATAATAATAATAATAATATAAACATAATAATAATATAAATAATAACTATAATATATATATATAATAATACATATAAATAATAACTATATATATATAATAATATAATATATATAATAACAACATACTTTAATAATATAAGCAATAGAAAAAACTTTGTAATAATATCTATATATATAATAATAATAATAATATAATAATAATATATATATGTATATATAATATATGTATATATATATATATATATAAGAATAACAATGCTCTCAGTTTTTATTCGTTAACCAAGATTACTTTTATGTCATTTATTCAGATTCGCTCAACGCCCTCCAGACGCTTAAAAACCCATATTCTAAAAATACAATGTTATTCGCTGTACCAGCAACCATTCAATGCTTCTACCTCATGAGAAACAAGGCCATATGCTGGACCCCATCTCGAAGGGTTAACTGACAACAGAAATTAGTAGCCCATAATGGGTAAGGAATAGCGGCCTCCTCTTCCCCGTAGCTGTTCTGATACATAGGATACCATTCGAAAAGGTCGCCTTCCATCAACTTAGATTATTAAGCCTGATACGGCAAGGAAACTGCGTCTTACTGTGAAGGTTGTCGATCCCGGTCTTTATAATTATGAAGCTGAGCAATGGTGAGTGGTCTTCCTCTCACTGAAGAAAACTTTTGCATGAGGTGATGCATGAAAGCTTCATTCAGTATTGGCCACATCAACACTACTCACAGCAACTACATGTCAAGAGGTCCTCCTCCCATACAAATTTTGTTGTCACCATACCCCGAAATCTGTTCAGCATATCTTCATTGATTGCCATCAACTGGATCCAATTCGCAGGCGTCATTTTGTTAATATATGGTCCATAAAACCTTTTAAAAAGTTATTCCATATCATGTCTGAATCTTCCCACATCAGTAGTAACTATTTTCTATTACCTTTAAGAAATTAATATTCTTCACAATATATAACTATGTAAAGTAATGTAAGGACTATATACATAATGCTACGACATCTTCTAATTTCTTTTTTGACTAAATATTCATTTTTCCATCTAAATTTTCTTTTCTGACATATTTAAAATAAGTACGACCGATGACCCACCCATGGCGTCTTGTAATCAAACCCAGTGTGGCCCAGATTCCATGTGGACCAGAAGTGGTGGGTAAATGTACATAAACATATATATATATATATATATATATATATATATATATAATATATAATATATATATATATATATATATATATATATATATCTATATATCTTTTCTTCTCCATATATATATATATATATATATAAAATATCAAGGTTTACCCACCTAAATCCTTTGACTCATATTAAGTAATAAATTATTTTTCGCCATGGCAAGCAATTTCCTTTCTATTTTTCTTTCTACTTATATATATCATATATATATACAATAATATCCTATAATATGTATAATATATATATATCTTATATCTTATATATATATTATATATACATATGTATATATATGTTTATATACATATATATTAATAATAATAATATATATATATATATATATATAATATAATATATATATATATATATATCTTTCTCTTTCTATATACCTTATACATATATATATATATATCATATATATATATAATATAATAATAATATATATATATATAATATATATACATATATATATACATATATGTTTGTAATAATAATAATAATATATAATAATATGTATATATATATAATAATAATATATATATATAATAATAATATATATGTATATATACTCTTATACCTTTAATCTTTGCTTATATTTGGTATTTAGAAAGAGAACTGAACATCAATCCAAGCAAAACAGTTATAGTGCCTTTCACCAAGAAGAAAGCTGAAGTACGTAGCTCCCAAGATTGGTGGGATCACTATAAACCCCTCCACTGAAATCAAATATCTGGGAGTAATCCTAGATCAAAGCAGTACTAGTGGATCACACATAAGGGGGCTACTGGACAAAGGAATGATGACCCTATGGACATGCCGGAAAATGCTTTGGCAAAACATGGGGCTGAAACCAAAAATGACCTACTGGTTATACATAACTGTAGTCAAACCTATAATCTATGTCTCACTCGTTTGGTGGCCAAAGGTGGAACAAAGGACTACACCATAAAATTGCAAAGAACGGCAAAGGCTTTTGAATGCTAGCGATCAGAGAACATTTTTATACCTGCTACTACAGCAATGGGTACTGATGGACCTCTTCAGTACACTTGCATATTGAAGGGGCGGCCATATGTATTTTCCAATCGAGGCTGACTCTTCTTGGCCAATTTAAACGAAGAAAACTGGACTCCGGATACAGCTAGTATGCTGGAAGATCCTTGCCAGAACCACGGTATTTTCACAGCAATCATCAGAGATCAATGCCGAAACAAAAAACTTTGGAATGAACTACCGAAATCCACTTCTTCACAAAATTGATCAACATGGAATAGTTTAGGCCCAAAACTCAATTCAGCAACACCATGTGGTACTGATGGATCAGCATTAGGATGGTGGGACTGGCACAGGACTGGTCGGGCCCAAATAAGGCGCAGCATGGCCCTGGGCGCTTTTCCCACCCTTTCAGGCAGAGGTTTATGCCATAATGGAGTGTGCCCGAATAAATTTAAATAAAGGATTAACGTGGAGGATCGCGGTGGCGACCGATAGCCAAAAGCAGCTATCGGACGTTGGAGTTCCTGCATATGCGATTCCAGAATTGGTTTGGAATGCAAGTGCACTATAGCAACTGGCTGAACACAGCAGAATTAATTTTAGTGTGAGTGCCTTGACACCGTGGTGTGCCAGGCAATGAGGAAGTATATCGCTTCGCAAAGGAAAAGGCAGTTATGAACTAATACTGTGGTCAAGAACCTTTCTGAGTAACGGACTTTCTAAAGCCTACAAAAGAATTTCTAACACAATGGGAATATAGATCCATAAACACTTATTGGACAAGTATCCCTGGTCTCAGACAAGCCAAAAGTCTGATTTCTCCCTCTACGTGAAGGCAAAAATTCTATCTGAGTAAATCTGAAATAAGGCTCTTGATTGGTTTCCCTGACTGGTCATGAACCAGTCAGGAATATCTTCCTCAAGAAAATGGGAAAAGTTGAATGAGATGAACTGATTTCGCTTCTGCCGTGAAGCAGTAGAATCCACTGAGTATATCCTCTGTATTTGCTAAGCTCTAAGCCCACCTGGCAAGATATTGAGTGTTGGCGAAGGAAATAGTAAAGCTAGTACAATATGAAAATGTGCACATCATAGAACAATCTGTTTTCTTTTCCTGAGATTCAGCTGAACTAAAATTTTTAATAGATAAGGGGTCACAAAAAGATCCATGCAGGTCGCAGTGACAAAGGGGCCTCAATAGGAGAGCCCACCACCTGCAGCTCCAATCTAATCTAATCTAATCTAATCTAATATATATATATATATATATATATATATATATCTT
>JABUQX010128824.1:35000-37500 GCA_015478945.1 Trachelipus rathkii | reverse complement strand
AATTATTAAAGGCACAATCAAACAAGAAAAAATAACAGCTTTTCTATTAATATTATTTGTTCAGCAACAAGCACCGAACCTCCTCATTATCACCGTTTCGCAAAATATTTTTGCTTTGGTTGAACCAGTGGTTAACATTATTCAAACAAAAAATATTTACCTTAAGCAGTACTCTGATCATATCCAAAGAATTTTGAAGGTTGTCAAAGACCAATGCAAAACTGCTGATCAAATAATTGTTGATCTGCTCTTATCCGCCAATGTTATTATTGCTGAGTTCTTAGTAGAACTTGCATCACCTAGAAAATCCCAACAACATAAAACAAATCATCCTGCTGAAACTTCTGCTGAATATTGGAAGCGTTCTGTACTTGTGCCCTATCTCGACTCACTTTCATCATCTTTAGAGACCAGATTTTCAGAAAATAACGTGCCGGCATTTTATCTTTTTCATTTGCATCCGTTTCTTATGTTAGATGCTCCCGTAGGCAGTTTGCGTGAGAAAGTAAAATGTTTTTCAGAGTTTTATGATCTTGATGTCAATAAAATTCATACCGAAACTGACTTATGGTATACCTTATGGCTGGATAAAAAAATGGATAAGCAAAAGTTGAAAGACTTTGGAACTTACTGAAATTATTAAAGAAGCCGACCCATTTTTTCCTCAAATCAAAAAACTGTTTATTAATTGCAATGGTGCTACCATGTTCAATCAGTACCATTGAAAAGTCTTTCAGCACTCTGCGAAGAGAGTAAAGACTTGGCTAAGAAAAACAATGAAGAAAGACAGGCTTAATAGACTATGTAGGATGAGTATTCATAAAAATTAGTAAGTGAAAAATGAAGGAATTGGAAGTAAATGTGAAATTCGCTGAAAATCCAAGGCGTCTAATGCTAGTTTAGATTTAATATTAGTTACCACTCAGGACTCAGTACTAGCCAACCACCATAAATATTACTTTACGTTTCTCAAATAGGTATTTTTATTTTTATTCACCTCATGACACAAAATTTATTAATTACAACTGTTGTAGACTTGCTATTTTATTTATTTTATAACCGAAATAACTTTTATATACTATTTATAAACACATACAAACACATAGATACACACACACACACACACACACACACACACACACACACACACACATATATATATATATATATATATATATATATATATATATATATATATATATATATATATATATATATATATATATATATATATATATATATATATATATATATTTTATATTATTTATAAGGTTATTATTACACACTCAACCTTTATCTCCTAAAGGAAACCTGCCTACGCCTACATGTATATATATATATATATATATATATATATATATATATTATATATATTATATATATAAATATGTTATATATATATATATATATATATATATATATATATATATATATATATATATATATATATATTATTGCTAAACATATATACATATATTATATATATATATATATATATATATATATATATAGTATATATATGTATATATATATATATATAATATATATATATATATATATATATATATATATTCAATTTGTTTTAAGATATTGGTTTATTTCTTTTCATTTTAGGCTTTAGTGATATTTATTAAATTGCAGTTGGTAAAATAATAGGTACATTTATTAGTACAAGTTAGTAAAATTAATAATAATTCAAAGTATGTATGCTTTGTGTTGTGTGATAGATGTGGGACTGTGAGAGGAAAACATGTGAATAACTGTCCTGCTTGTATTTTGAATGCAGAGAATGTGTTGTTAAGGAAGGAGATTGCAAAGCTGAGTGAAAACATGAATGAAATAACTGAATTAGTATTTGAGTTGAGAAATGAGTGAAGTGTTAAGAAAAAAGTTAGTATGGATGTCGAGGTGATGAGGGAGTGGGCTACAGGTGTAGAGAGGACTAGTGATTTACCTAGGCAAAGCAGAGGGAAAGGGCTAAAGTAGTTGTTAGCTGGTCTGCAGATGAATGTAGAGTTGTAGAAAGTAGAAATAAGTTTAGGATCTCGAAAGTCAGTCAGCTTGTGGCCAGCAGTAACAGGTTTGACTCTTTTCAATATGAGGAGGGATATTAGAGGGCCAATGGTAATGTTGAGTTTTCTAAAGGGAAGGCTGAGGCATTGCTAATCGGAGACTCTATGATACGATACCTAAATAAGACTTTGCAAAATACGGATAGAAGGAAATGATTGAGAGTATGTTATCCAGGTGCCAGAGTGAGTGATATCATGGATTGGATAGAAAGAGATTGAGTTTACAAATTTCGATTCAACTACTGCATATACAAAAAAAACTGATCTAAATAAAAAAAAATGTGTATCACCCCCGACTACAAATGTTCTGAAAATTTCATGCAGACCGGATAAACAGAAAAAAAAATCTCAATTTTTCAATTTGAAAACCCAAAAATAGTTGGTTTTGAAAATCGACCATTGTTAAGATATGGAGTCAAATATCAAAA
>JABUQX010128824.1:17500-30000 GCA_015478945.1 Trachelipus rathkii | reverse complement strand
ATTATCGCAATTTTTTTTTACACTTGACGATTTAATTCATATTGAGGATCCGTCCCGTGAAGCTCTAGGGTGATTTTCTGACTGCGACGAAAGTGCTACTAATTAATGGTACTAGAGGGGGCGTAGGTAAGACTGGGCTTCTTTTCGACTTTGTCATATTCTCTCCTACTGCTTTCTTTCCGATGCATGTAATGCACCTTACTCCCAATCTTGGGGAAAAAAAGGTAGATGAAGAAGAAGAAGATATATATATATATATATATATATATATATATATATATATATATATATATATATATATATATATATATATATATATATATATATATATATATATATATATATATATATATATATATATTATATATATATATATTATATATATTTTTTTTAAAATAACTTATAATTAAAAAATAATAAATTTTTTTTTACGGCATCCTTTTGTTTTTTGTTTTTTTGTTTCTTGTTTTTTTCCGTGACTTTTTACCCGGTTTTTCCCAAGGTTTTTCTCGGGAAAAATTTAAGTGGGAAAAACTACCCTTGCCAGCCTTGTGCCTTTGGGGTAAATATTACACTTATAAAAGCTACGCTGCCAGACGCATGATTCTATGTATTAATTTTAAAACTTAACAGCTTTTATTTTTGCTTTTTAATTTATATATATATATATATATATATAGTATATATATATATATATATATATATATATATTTATATGTATATATATATATATTAATATATATATATATATATATATATATAAACATGCTTTTATTTTTGCTATATATATATATATATATATATCATGAGAAAAAAAAACACTAATAAATATATATTAACTAAGACACTCCTTAACTAATAGTACCTTTTCCGAAAGAAATTTCTATAGCAATACCCATTTTCTCAGAAGTCAGAATTAACAACTTTGCTATTTTATGGCCATATCTAGCATGTTTCCATGCATTCTGGCTGATTTTATTATTTATAGCTATTTAATATAGATTTAAACATACTTTTTATGTTTATTTGCTTTATTTTGTAATTTACGGCAAAAATTAATTCATGCTCGATTTTCTCCGGGGGGGGCAAAGCCCCCCCGGAGGTATGCCTGAAAGAAACACTGTTGGCAAGGTACCAGAGGACTGGAAAACAGCATATGTTGTGCCTATCTATAAGAAAGGTAGTAAGGAAGATTTGGGAATTTATGGGTCAGTTAACTTAATTAGAGTTTAACTATATTTTTTATTAGTAGGACATTTTTTTTTTTCAGAAAACTGGTATAAACGTATAAAATAGTAGAGATCGTATAGTTATAATTTTATATAAAATTGGTAATTATTGAGTATATGTCGTTCACTTATAGGCAGATTGATTTTATAAGTCCCGTTTTTTGGTATTATTTACTTCCCATTAAAAGAAAATAACATTTTACAGCTCAAAGCCTTTTGTGGTATTCTTATACAAATTTATCCCACTGCAGAGGAGCCGTTAAAGAGATTTAAGATCATCATATTTACTCACGTGACACGGCCAACCATAGGCTAGATCCATCGAACCATAAGAAATAGTGCACCAACGTCAGGCGGCAGATATAGAGAGTCATGGGAGTTTGAAAGTATACAGGGGACAGTTTATTATGCTTTTAGCCTTAGAATCAACCCTATCCAAAAGGAGGGTGGAATCGGTAGCCCCTCCCCAAATGTGAGAACTACTCCATAACTGAAAATTTTACGTAATGAAGAAAAATTAAAAGGGGAATTCAAATATTGATTGTTAATTATTTAAGTTTTTACTATAAAAATAAATATATCACTATTTATAATTATATTTTTAGGGAGATTTCACTTATTATTATTATTATTATTATTATTATTATTATTATTATTATTATTATTATTATTATTATTATTATTATTATTATTATTATTATTATTATTATTATTATTATTATTATTATTATTATTATTATTATTATTATTATCATTATTATTATTATTATTATTATTATTATTATTATTATTATTATTATTATTATTATTATTATTATTATTATTATTATTAAATTCCCTTTCTATTCTTATTGTCTTCGCTTTCCCATTAACTTTGTCCTCTCTCATTATTCTTTCTCTCTCTTTTTCCTTTCTCCTTTTTTTTATTTTTTTTCTTTCTTTCTTCATTCTTCTTTTTTATTTTTTCTTTATTCTTTTTTCTTTTTTTCTTCTTTTTTTCTTTTTTTTTTTTTTTCTTTTTTTTTTTTTTTTCTTTTTCTTTTTTTTTTTCTTTTTTCTCTCTCCTTCTCTCTCTTCCTTCTTACTCATCTTCCCTCCCTTCCTCTCTCCCTCACTCTTCCTCTCCACTCTTAAAAAAAAAATAAATCTCTCTCTTCCTCCTCTCCCTCCCTCCCTCTCCTCCTCCTCCTCCCCTTCCTTCTCTGCTCCTTCCTCCCCTCCTCCTCCCTCCTCCCCTCCTCCTCCTCCTCCTCCTCCTCCTCCTCCTCCTCCTTCCTTCCTCCTTCTTCTTCTTCTTCCTCTTCCATAATATTATAAAATATATTATAAGAAAAGGTTATAAAATATTCAAATATAAAGACTGGAAAATCTAGGGAAGCATTAACAGAGGCACAAGATAATGGTAGTAGTAGGAAGGCATATTTTAAGACATAGAACATCGAAACTAGGAGATTCAAGGTTTATGAGACGTGTTACAGTAGTGTTGATGTTTATATTAAGGTACAAACCCCGCCATTCAGAGGGAAATTGTAAAATATTTTGGTTATTAGAGTAAGAATCTTTGGATAACTGGATCTCAGACAGAAGTTAAGTGTTAGAATAAGAAGAAAAGAGGTGGCGTTCAACAGATTCAAAATTAGCATTCAGGCCATGAACTTAGCAAAGTTAATAGTAAACCTCCGTCAGCGCCTCCCCTTCCCTCCGACAGCTACTACGAGAGCCCGACATTCTTACACACAAATAAAAATTACTGAATAAACAAAAGTAATTTTTTTCACAAACCTGGAAGTCGTTCCAAACCAAATCTCAAAATGTTAAAAATTTTTAAGAATTAAATAAATTTTATAATGTAAATATGAAAAATAAACAAACCATAACTAAAAATTAACATACAACTCTAAACTCTAAATCAAATTCGATTAAACTATACTAGAACCTTTACGATCATTATATTATTAATGAGTTGAAAAACGAAAATGTGGTCAACAAATTATTTAGTTACTGAAAACTTTTCGTTCGCAGATAACCGTCTTTAGTTGATAAACACAAGGAAAGAAACAAATAACTTGAGTTTTGTACAAATTGGCTAGGATATGTTACCCTCTTGACAAACAGAACATAAACACAATCTTTATTCTTTATAATAAAATGCAATTTTAGGTATAAAATATTTTGAGGGAGGTTGAGATAAAGCAATATCTCGAAATCTTTTAAAGTGGAGGAATTATGTTGGAAAATTAGAGCGAAGTTTAACATTAGTAGAAGGTACGACTG
This sequence comes from Trachelipus rathkii, assembly GCA_015478945.1. Classification (NCBI taxonomy): domain Eukaryota; kingdom Metazoa; phylum Arthropoda; class Malacostraca; order Isopoda; family Trachelipodidae; genus Trachelipus; species Trachelipus rathkii. The sequence continues at coordinate 26,497 of JABUQX010128824.1, read as the reverse complement.
TATTGGTCCTCTCGGAAGAAACAGAGGGGAAATGGGTAAAAGCAAAGTGAAGAGTTGACAATTTTAACAAAATTTCAGAAAGAAACGAAAAGAGGAACCAAAAAGTTTATTCCACTTTCTTAACGGAGAAAACATTTTTTTTTTTTTTTTTTTTTTTTTTTTTTTTTATTATTCTTAGTATAACGGAGAATAATAGATTTTACAATATTTCGGAATAAAGTAAAAATAGCTCAATTTCTTGAATTTGAAGACTATGGTAATTCCTGAAGGAAACATTCCTATCGACGAATAGTACAAGGACAAGTAGAATATAACCCAAGGTTTAAAAGTTTTAATTGAAGGAAAAGAAAAAGGGAATGTGCACTTAAATGCTGGAGAGAATTAATTTTGTGTTCAGCACACTCAGTGGGACCTCTTCTGGCCTCGAAGGCTGTAATATATATATATATTATATATATATATATATATAGAGTATATATATATATATATATATATATATATATATATATATATATATATATATATATATATATATATATATATATATATATATATATATATATATATATATATAAAGAGACATGAAAACGATTTTATAATGTTTATCCTTCCCAGTTGCACGATAAATGTTTCAAAAATATTCTGCCAACTACAAAATGAATCCACACTCGACGAAAGCACTCGTCTAACTGACAAATGGTGCATAGCTTGTAGATTTATATGAAATAAGTTAAGAATTTACATCTGAATGTGAAAATCTTTCAGAATCTTTTAGAATTTAAAAACAATTATGACCAATCATTTTTGGAGCTTGACTGCGCTATCTTATCATACACTGTGCATTACGCAGTCGCCTACTTCGTTTAATGTGCGCAATCCGATATATATATATATATATATATATATATGTGCTTTATATATATATATATATATATATATATATATATATATATATATATATATATATATATATATATATATATATATATATTAGTGATGGGACGATTAATCGGAATCGGCATCGGAATCGGAGGAATCAGCTGTTTTTCAGGAATCGGAATCGGAATCGGAATCGGCAAAATTGTACCGATTCTTTGACCGATTCTTTGGTATACAATCTGAAAATAATTTTTATTCGATCTTTATGATATTTCAAAGACAATAAATATTTCGAAGTCTGCCGTATTGATTTTTAATTTCAGTTCTTCCTGAATTCTATTTAATTAAAGAAAACTGGATTGAGCGGCGCATCTTTACGTAGAGCCTAAGATATCATGTTAGGATTTTTAGACAGTCATGGTGAGGCAGACATTTGGCAATGTTTCGTTAGTCATGTTATGTAATATGTTTTGATAATTATATACCTGTGAACTCGTAAGTGAGCAGTGAAATATTTGCCTTGTAGGCTTGTAATAATTGGAGCTATTGAATATAAATGCTATCCTTCGAGTTTCACCTTTTCACGTATCTCACACAGCATCTAATATAAGTGATTGTCTTCAAAATGTTATGGAAGAATTCAATATTCCTGCTAATAAAATTCATGTTATAGTAAGGGATAACGCACCTAATATGGCTGCAGGAGTTACACAAGCAGGATTCCAGGAATTACCTTGCTTTTTTTTTTACACTCTTTGACAGTAGTTCAATGATGCCATATTTGAATAAAGAGACGTCGGAAAAAAATATATCCATATGCAAACAAATCGTAGGTCATTTTAATCACTCGCCTCAAGCTATTGGCAAGTATGAAGAATATCAAACTAGATTTAATTTACCACAGCACAGATTTATTCAGGATGTACAAACCAGATGTAATAGCCAGTATCATATGCTTTCAAAAATTTTTGAACAAAAGACGGCTCTCATTTCATATTGCAGTGATCATTCAAAACCTGCATGCTTAGAAACAACGGAAAGTTCTTGAAAAATTGCTAAAAATACTTAAAAATTTTGTTGATTGTGCAAATTTATTGAGCCACAAGGAATCAATGGTATCGGCAATAATCCCAAATATGAAAGTGATTTGCAGTTTTTTTGAAAGAGTCAGAAAAAAGGACTATTTGAAGGACTTGGGTATCAGCATGAAAAAATTCAGTAAAAAATAGATTCAGCATTTACTTTACTGATAATAAGAATCTTGTGCTTGCTACCTATCTTGATCCACGCTTTAAAAACTACATTCCTTGAGGATGAATATAACAATAAAAAAGAAGATATTCTTAAGCAATGGATGTGCGAAGATATATGTTGTATAAAGGAAAGGGAAACAGTTTCCACTACTTTAAACCAATCTTCAGATTCTTCTCATTTATCAACAGAATAGGGCGAAAAAGTGATACTGAAGATAATAGTTTTAACTTCAGTTTTGAAAGCTGTTTTTTGGAATTTAAAGAGAAAAAGACTTTAAAAACAGCAAAGAAACTCATTCCTAAGGAGAAAGACACATATATTGAAAAAATTGAAGATATTATAAAAGTAGAAATCAGTAAATATAAAAATATAAAGCCTGACAAAAATTCAGAAAGTCCCTTATAATGGTGGTCATCGAATAAAGGTACCTTTCAGCATTTATGCGCGCGTCCTTTCTAGAAAATATTTAAGTCGCCCCCTTTTTCGTGAAAAGTGAAAGACTCTTCAGAATCGGATGCATTCAGAAACGGCAGAAATGTTAATGTTTTTGCACTACAATAATTTAAGAGTCATGCTTTGACTACAAAAAATAATAATAATTTTACTTCAAAATCTTACTTAAAAAAAAAAAAGAAAGATTTTTTTTTTTAAACAAAAAATGACAAAATTTTTATTGTTCATTTATTGTAAGACTTTAAAAATTTCTATTATTTTTCAGTAGTTAAATAAATGAAAGGTAATTAACTAATTATTTCTTTAGCAAAGATAAAATATAAGAGAATTCTATAACAATAATTTATAAGGTTTTAAATATCTAAAATTAGTTGATTTAGCAAAATTAGGCATATATATATATATATATATATATATATATATATGTATAGATATTCTTATTATTATTATTATTATTACATATATATATATATATATATATATATATATTAAGAGTGTTAACAATATCATTAAAATTGCATTTTTTTCTTTACATATATATATATATATATATATATTATTATATATATATATATATATATATATATATATATATATATATATATTATATATATATATATATAAATATATATATATATATCGGAATCGGAATCGGAATCGGCACTTTTGACTGGCATCGGTATCGGAATCGGCATCGGCTGGAAATTTGGAATCGTCCCATCACTAATATATATATATATATATATATATATATATATATATATATATATATATATATATATATATATATATATATATATATATATATATATATATATATATATATATATATATATATATATATATATCTCTAACTTGCTTATGAAATGTATCTAACTATAACTTATTTAACAATTTTCGTCTGAAGGGTAGAGTGTGAATCTCGAATCTCCTAACTTCGATGTTTTATGGCTTAAAATGTTTCTTCCTTCTACTACAATAATCTTGTGCTTCTGCTACTGTTCTTCCAACAGAACAGATTTCCACGCTTTTTTTGATTATCTTGCTACTTTTAGGAGACTGCTATATCTTTTCATTCAAATATTGAGGTCCTCTATTTAGGGGATTTCAATGTACACAACACTGAATGGCTGGGGTCCTCTCACACTGATTCAGGTAGGGAGGAGGCCGAATCATTCATCATTCTTAACGATCTGAAGCAACTTATTAAGGAACCTACACACATTCCGGATCGTCCCAACCAATTCTTGAACACACTTGATCTATGTTTCACCACTAGTCTCTCCAACATCTCCATCCTGCCTTATGCGTATTTTTTGGCACATTAATCGGGCCGACTGGGGAGCTTTGCGTCGCTTCTACGCTAACAATGACTGGAGTGACTGCTTTGACTCTGAAGACGCTTCAGCTTCTGCCAATAAGGTGGGAGCTGTAATAGTTAATAGGATGAGCAAGTATATTTCTTTTTTGACTAAATCTTTTTCTTCTCAAAATCCATGGTTTCGATCGTGCCTGTTCTCGGGCCATTCAGGTTAGAGACTGCGTATTGGTAGGGGAAAAATTCTCGTTCTCCTATCACTCTCGCTAAATTTCATTCAGCTCGAAATCGTTGCAGGGATATTCTTCGACCGACGAGCAAAATGGACATTCATAAAACGAAAGTTCGTTGACCTCCATGGTTCTTCTACTGACAAATCTTTCTGGCCTCTTGTCAAAAACATCTCTAGCAACTTCTGTAAATATGCATTTCCTCCTCTTTTCGTTTTCATGGTTCTATTGCTAATACTCCAACTGAAAAACTGAAAAGGTCAATCTCTTCGACGTCCTTTTTTCCTCTAATTCAACCCTGGACGACTCTGGCAATCTTCTTCCTCCTCCTTCTCCTTCTCCTCTCAGGTGTTTCATGCCTTTAGCCTGTGATTACATTTGATCGGGTGCATGAGTTCCTGAAATCTACGAACGTTAGATAAACGAGCGACCAGGATGCTATTCCTCCTAGAGTTTTGAGGGATTGTGCTTCTGAGCTGGCGCCACCACTCGTTCAACTATATTCTCTATGCCTCAATAATAGCACTTTCCCTCAGTGTTGATGGAAGCGCACATATGTCCAACCAATTCCGAAAAAAAGGTAGCCGCTCTAATCCTTCTAACTATCGTCCCACAGCCCTCACTTGTATCCTATCTAAGATCTTTGAAATATTTCTCAACTCTCATTTCTTATATAATCTCTAATATCATTCTCTTCTTTCCGATCACCAATATGACTTTTGGAGCTCGAGGCCTACTGGTGATATACTTTCCTATCTAACCGATTTTATGGTTTTCCGCCCTTAGGGACTATGGGGAGACATGTGTGGTGGCGTTTGACAGGGTATGGCACGCGTAACTACTTTTCAAGCTCCCCTCCTTTTCAGTTTTCTCCTTCTCTGTGCTTACATATGTCTAGCTTTCTTTCAAATCGCTCAATATCGGCTGTTGTTGATGGGGCGACTTCTTACTCCTTCCAAGTCAATAGTAGTGTTCCTCAGGGTTCTGTCTTGTCACCTACTATATTTCTGGTTTTCATTAATATATAATCTTCTCAGCTGATCATCTAACTATCCATTCATATGCCGATGGCTCGACCCTCCATTCTTCAACTCATTTCAAATCTGCTCCATCTTTTGCTTCTACAATTGCCTTTCGTCTCAACCTTGTGAAATTCAATTCTTTAAAAACCTAACTTCTAAAAATCTCCCTCTCTTAGATACCGTCTAACTTTCCTATTTCTTTCGATGGTTCCTGTTGACAATATAAACATTAATGGCCTTAACATAAACAAAAAAATGTCTTGGAAACCTTGCATCACAATGGTTGCCTCAAAGATGCTTGGAGTTCTGTCTAGACTGCGTGACTTTTTTTCGTTTTCTCAGTTACTCCAACTATATTGCTCCGGTTTTCACCCGGCTTTTGGACAGGGTCGAGTCAAAGGCCAAAGGGCTTATAAACTGTTCTGCACTTTCCAATTCTCTTGACTTTCTATCTTTGCGATGCGATGTTGTATCTTTGTCTCTTTTCTATAGGCACCATAGCGGCAAGTGTTCCAGGGAGCTGACCACTCACATACCACCATCTTTACAACGCCCTCGTAGTACAAGGTGTGCAGTGTTTGCACAAGAGTTTTGTGTAGATATTAGCACCTCCAGGCTTGTTCGCTGTGGTACATCATTCCAGCCACCTCTGTTCTGTGGAATTATCTTCCATCTTCTGTGTTCCCTGCGCTGAATTTAATCCTCCTCACTTAAAGGCCTGCGACTGTGCTCATCTGCAAAATTTGCGATAGTTGACGACACTTTCAATATTTTAACACCCTCTCCTTGAACAGGGCTCTGCCCGGGAGCTGTGGTGAAAACTGTAATATATATATATATATATATATATATATATATATATATATATATATATATATATATATATATATATATATATATATATATATATATATATATATATGTAAAACTACCTTTTAACGTGCTTTATCCCCTATTAAGAGGGTAACACGGTGGGACCACAGGAAATCGAACTTTAAGACCGGCTATCCCAAACCAGCGCCACCAATGTGTTCGCAGTCGAGTTTTAATTCTTGGTCCCAGGTAGATAAAAACTCCAACTGCTACGCGGAGGATTTGAACCAGCGTCCTCTCGTATGAAAGTCGGCGACCTCCAGCCTCTTGGGCCACTATTGTTCATTATATATATATATATATATATATATATATATATATATATATATATATATATATATATATATATATATATATATATAGTTTTTGTATATATATATATATATATATATATATATATATATATATATATATATATATATATATATATAGAGAGAGAGAGAGAGAGAGAGAGAGAGAGAGAGTAGCCTATCGAAGCTATGGGAGTACCTCCCATTGGGCATTTGGTTTGTAGGGTATATCCCATGACATTCCAATACCCAATGGTTCGCCTCCTTTTGCGCTCATATTCACACTCTTCTTACAAAGGAGTAGACTCTCCGAATTACAAACAGACCATAAAACTCTAATAGCACTATTACAGACAACACCTTTTCATATATCCGTGTTTGTGGGGTAAAAAAAGAATTCCACAGCTTATGTTCTGAGGAGTGTCGTAAAAGGCGACTAAAGGAACAGTGGTAGCTGGGTTGGCTGCCCGCTACCACTTATCTTTTGCTAGGTATGCTTATGCGAGCCTCAGACCTGGTCGTGATCGCCGTAAGCGACCTTGTATCTTTCGGCGAAATTGTATGAATCGTATGGGTACATGGAATGTCAGAGGAATAAATGATGAGGAGAAAAGGAGAAAGGTGATGAATGTATTTAGAAAGGGTAAATTTGATTTGCTTGCTGTGACTGAAGCAAGATGAAAGGAAGCTGTGAAGACGAGTGGTGTGATGTGAAATGTGTGTGTGTGCTGGGAGAGAAGGTATTGCGATTCTGATGAGTGACCTGTGGCACGGAGCTATGGTGGAATTTGTTTGTGTGAGTGCTAGAATTCTAATGGTTAAATACAAGTTTGAAAAAGTCAAGGTATGTGTGATTGAAACATATGGTCCATCTGAGAGTGATGTTGGGAGAGTGCGATTTTCTGGGATAATCTCAATGATGTTTTAGATGGGGTTAGTAAAAGCTTTAGATTGATTGCAAAGTTAGATAGTCCAAATGGTTGGACTGGTGACTGAAAAGCGGGATGGTATAACAATGCAGACTTTGGGGTGACGTGTGAGAGAAATGAGAATGGTAGGAAGGTGATTGAACTATGTGAGGAGAGAAGTAAGTGTGCAAGTAATATTTTCTTTAAACACAAGAGTATACATAAGTATACTAGAGTTGGTGTAGGTAGAGATGGTATCGAGGTAAAAAGTATGATTGATTTTGTGTTGGTGAAGAAGATGCTGAAGTATGTGATGGATGTTAAATAAGTGATGGATGTTAAATAATAATAATAATAATAATAATAATAATAATAATAATAATAATAATAATAATAATACACACACACACACACAATAATAATAATAATAATAATAATTATATATATATAGTATATATAGTATATATATATATATATATATATATATATATATATATATATTATATATATATATATATATATATATATATATATATATATATATATATATATATATTATATATATATATATATATATATATATAAGGAGAAATATGAAATTATTTACAATGGCAGGAACTGTCAATTTTCTTTCTTTTTCTTTTAATTTAACTATAATGTTGCAGTGGATTATAACAACGCTATTTCTATTTCCATTCAAATATAACCTGAAGAAATCATGGTCGTTCCTTAAGACGTGTTTAACTCATCCAAACTAGTGATCTAAAATTTTGGCGAAGATTAATAACTAATACTAGATAATTTCAATCCCAAACTTCTCTAGTATTTCAATTAATTAATACTAGATATTTTCAATCCCAAACTTCTCTAGTATTTCAATAAATTAATACTAGATATTTTCAATCCCAAACTTCTCTAGTATTTCAATTAATTAATACTAGATATTTTCAATCCCAAACTTCTCTAGTAGTTCAATAAATTCAGCTTCAATTGGCATGTATTTGAATTTATTTCTGCAAGCGCTATCGCTAACTATAACAAAAGATGCTCCTTAACCACATAACTTCGTATCTTATAAAGAACTTACTAGAATATAGAAAAGAGCTTGAAAATTTATTTCACTTATGATTGTGGGTCAGCAACAGCTTAACAGAGTCATTTTGATACCGAAAAATAATTAATCAACAATATCTATCACAATGGTATGTCGCCTTTTTCCAAAAAAATAAAATAAAAAATAAATAAATAAATAAATAAATAAAACTTGATCTTCATTATAAAAACCTTTTTTCTTGGATGTATATGTTCTTCTGAACTTCTGAAATTATGAAATTACCAAATGAAAAGTTTTATCACTGTTATAGCTGCTAAAAGTACCCGGTAGCATCGTTTCAATGCTGATATATATATATATATATATATATATATATATATATATATATATATATATATATATATATATATATATATATATATATATATATATATATATATATATATATATATATATATATATAGTTAAGTATATATATATATATATATTAATGATACAATAATTTATTTTAAGCATAATACATACTATTTAATTTATTCAATTCACCATTATATAATGTTAAATTATGTAAGAAATAAAACATTTTTCATTAAATAAACTGATCCCACAATGGCCTGGTATTAAAATACAATAGAAGGTTACAATTAAAATCAGTTTTTAAACTAATTACAGTCACAGGAATTGGTCTAACCGTCTAAGGTTTTTTTTTTTATTAT
>JABUQX010128824.1:0-12500 GCA_015478945.1 Trachelipus rathkii | reverse complement strand
CTCCACCCTGCCGTGCATCTTCTAGTCTATAGTATTGTTTTAATTTTCATCATCATCATCATCATCACCCACCTTCTTTCCCAAAGGTGCGTAACATGCACCGAAAACAGAAAAGTAGTAGAAGAATGTGACACAAGTCGAAGAGAAAGCCCAGCCTTTAATTTTTATTTAACTCAATAAATATCTAATAATGAAAGAAAATTTTTTAAAAATCTCATTTAAGACTGATAATAAAAAGTAGACAAAATTGACTTTATGAAACTTCACAGATTTTAGTTTAAAATATATGAAATCTTTTATTCGGATTTTTTCCCTGTTAAGGATCCGCAGATAACTACATACCGAATTTCGCCCAATTATTCAGTGTTTACCAACTTTACAAAGTTTAAATTTTTTATTGGTCCCTTGGTTTAATAAAGTTCCTATATATATATATATAGTATATATATATATATATATAATATATATCATACTATATCAATATAAAAAAAAAGTAGCACGAAAGAAGTGATGCGATAGTACACTCTCTCTAGGTACCACGTGCCGACGGGCGGATATACACTAGAGTGAATAAGGCACATTAACTTCAAGGCGCCTCCGCCATATCGTAGCACGTTCCACACAACAAATAAACGACATACCACCACGCCAAAGGATCAGAAGACGTCATCGGTCCGCGCCCAGACAAGTATAATATATATATATATATATTAGTATATATTTATTTATATATATATATATATATAATATATAATAATACTATATTATATAATATATATATATAATATATATACTATATATATATATATAGTGTAATATATATTATATTATATATATATATATAAATATATATATCATATATATATATATATATATATATATATATTATATATAATATATATATATATGATATATTATAATATATATATATATATATATAAGTGTAGTGGACAGTGTTAATATCCAAAGGGTTCTGGAAATTCCTGGAAATCATGAATTCCTGGAAGAATTGCCAGGACCTGCGTGTAAACTGGAAACTGGGAAAAGTACTAAATTGAAATATATGAAATTCCAGGACTTTTGGAATAGTGGGTGTTTGTTTCCAGGATCCAGGATCCTGGAACAATGAATATAATATATAATAATATATAATAATATATATACTATAATATATATATATATATATACTATGATATATATATATAATATATTATATAATATATATATATATATATTATATGACTCTATATGTACATGCTTAGAGAATACGTACATGCTTAGAGAATACGTTCATGCAAGAGAGAATACCGCACACAACCCGCACCCACCGCCCCGCACCCTGCGTATAGTATAATAAATATATATATATATATATATATATATATATTTATATATATATTATATATATGATATATTATATATATATATATATATATATAATATATAATATATATATATATATATATTATATAATACGTATACGTACGTACAAAGTAAGGTCAAAGATACACGCGTGCGCGCGCATACAATCATATGTAAATTATTTTTCGCGTCGGTACCGCCCCCCGGCAGGAGGACCGTCAAACAAGCAGTCATACCCAGCATCTTCACTGACAAGTGCAGCACCAACTAATAAAATCAGGGGAAAAATAAGAGGGTTTAAAAAGAGGGGAGAGAGAAGCGGGTTGAAGGGGTTGAAACAGAGGAAAGAAAATCTAATTAATCGTTAAAGCCTAAAAGGTGGTAGGATCAGCTGCCAAGTTTTATAACGTAAAAAGAACAAGGGCATGGGAATCCATGAGGGAAGAGAAATTTTAATTACCTTTTAAGTCTAAAAAGGATAATTATTTTTTTAAAAGAAGGGGAAGAGACGACAAAGGTTTGACTCGCCACCTGTGCTTACACCTATGCAGACAATGCCCGTGGGAGATTTTTTGATTAATTATTGATCAGGTTATAAAAAATTTGATTGACCTTTTTAAGTCTAAAAAAGATACATGACTATGATACGAATGGTTCAGCTAGCGGGAAAAGACACGTTGGCTGGTGCAAAAGACTCAAATTTTCATAATTTTTAACTAAGTTGAAAAAACAAAAAAAATATGTATTATTATTATATTATTATTATTTTATATTATTTATTATTATATATATAATATATATATAAATATATATATATATATATATATTATATAATATATATAATTATATAATATATAATATATATATAATATTATATATATATATATATAATATATATATATAAATATATATATAATTTGTTATGTTATAAAAGACAACATACGTACAATACGCGTAACATACATACATACATACAACATACATACACATACATACATACATAACAATACATACATCATACAACGTTCATTACATACCCAATACATACATTACATACATACATCTTCACATATCCATACCATAGCGATACAAATAGCTACATACATACATACATACATAACTCACAACATACCATAATAAAATATACTATATCCATACATACTACAAACTTCTAATACCCATACAGTATTATATATATATATATATATATATATATATATAAATATTTAATATATTATATATTAAATATATATATATATATATATAATATATTATATATATATATATAGATATATATATATATATATAATATATATATATATCCAGTGACGCTAACGCCCATATATATATATTTATAATTGTATATATATATCATATTAATATACCTATATATTAAATATAATACCTGATTTACTGTTTGATATAATATATAATCGACTGAGTCTGAATACTATATTATTCGTTCATTTAATTACCCCATGGATTCAATTGTAATCGATCAGGATCCACTAGTTACTTATATCGGCTTCTAAACCATTTAAATCCTATATATTATATAATTATTAGTATTACAAAATATACCAATGGTATTAAAAGCTAGTTTACTCCATAAAAGGAATCACACCAAATTAACATATAAAACAAATAAAACAATGTATAAAAACAAATTAAATAAATAAAAGCCTCGCATAATACCTTGAGCATTTTGACGTACATACATAAATGTAGCCCCTATTGGAGCGTTCCGGTGAGTGCACCCCTTTCGGAGAACCGAGAGTTGCCCGCGGGTTGCTGGTTCCTTCCAGATAGGAAATTTTCTTAGAAAGAAGAAATGCACGGAGTGTATAAGAGAAGACGGAGGAAGGAGGAATGAGGGAAGGAGGAAGAAGGAGGAACGAGAAAGGGAGGCCTGGTGTTTCCAGCCCCTTTATAGGGTTACCTCACTGAAATAAAAAGAAGAGAGATGCGAGCAGAGTGCATAGGAGAAGAAGGAGGAAAGAGGAAGGAGGAAGGATGGAGAAATATAGGAACGAGGATACTAAGTAAATTGGTAACTAAGGTACCCATAAGCCAAGTGAGAGTGGCAATGGCAGATCAAATTGCTGATTTGTACTTAATAAACATTGTCGTATTATGGGGATCTCTAGGGATCTACATTTCTTATTTATTCAAAGTAATCTCTGTTATTATCTTTATTTTTATAATCCTAGGTCCAAACTTATAATATTAATAATTTAATAATTAATGGTTGGTACCTAATTTATATTTTTATAAGTATTTCAATTTTATTTTGGTATAAAGATAACTTTTCTACAAAGTAGTCATCGGGCAGTGATCTTGTATGGTTGGACCGTCGTGCCCTTAATTTGTTTCCCCACACTTTTTTATATTATGTAGAGTGATATACTCGGTTTCCTACTTCATAAATATAAAAATATTGTTAATTATAATATAAAAAAAAAACCAAAAATTTTTTTTGTTTTCTCGCTCATTTTAATAGACACTGTCTTACTTAGCTCCACTTATAAGTATATATAATTATTTAATGTCTCATTTTCTTTATTATTTCTTAGAGTGAGTTTTATTATTTTAAAAAATAATATAATAAATTGTAAGTGCGTATAACCATGCCCTTCGGAGATAGAATTTCAACTTATTGAAAAAAATGTGAGTTTTTGGTGCTATTAACTTTGTTATTATAAAATGAAAAATTGTTCTGTACTCGCCTAATTTATTAACACATAGTGTTTCTCCAAGTGTGTTACACTCATATATGTACTCCTCACCCGCTGGTTAAATACATAGGATACATAAAGTATCAAATTTTTTTGTTAGCAAGCAGTTAAGATAATTCATGAGTTAGCAATTCAGATTACCACAGTGGGCCACGCTTAACTTGGTAACCGACTTCAGCTACCTCGACTCGATAAAAAAAATTAGATGATGTCCAAAGTGTTAATTGTAAGAAGTGCTCGGGACCCAACCACCATTATTCCTCTCTTTCAAATTTCATTGCTCATTCATTATTTTCGTACATTTATTTTATTAACATTTAGTAATTAAATTTCTTAAATTATATTAGTAAACAAGTTTCACTCAATGGATTTTATTAAGTAAAAAAATATTAAAAATTATTGGAAAATGAAATTTTAACATAACAACTCACCCAAAAAATTGTTTAAAAATACGAAAATTCAATTAATTTATAATTGTGTTTTTTCGATTTTTTAATTTTGTGGTGTCCTTTACGAGAGGTAAAGATGAAATTTTCTGTGTATCCACCTATTCATTTTTAAAAATTACTTATTATTATATTTGCTTTTTATTATGGCTTATTATATGTGAACAACTTTGTTATTATTTTCTATTACATAAATAATAATTTAATATGATCAATACAATTTTTACTTTTAAGATTAATTAGTAAAAACATCTAAAAATGACCTAAAGTTGTAAATCTCCACCCGAGTTAAAAAGAAGCCATAAGGTATCTCTAAAAACAGACCTGGATGGTCCCTTGATTCCCCTCCACCTCCCCATTGGTTCGAGAGATATCTATTGAATCCTGATGTATGGAGCTATTCTTGATTTTTTAAACTTTAAATTGACCAACTATATATTAGGAGATTACCGATTATTTTATTTTTTACTCGTTTTCATTTGCTTTTATTAGAACTTACTCAAGAGAGTAACATCTTGATTTTCCTATATTTTAATATAAGTTTATATAAAAATTACAAAAAAGTGTATTAGGAATTATTTTGTTTTTCACCACCGCCGCACGATATTGATATAAATACCATTATTATAGTAGGTCCATAGTGCTTTTCAATTCTCCCGATGGGTTTTATAACCTAAATTTTTTGGGCATTTTCCTAGGAACTAGCTCTTAATAAAATGTTGAAGTCTATAAAAATCATTTTCTGAAAAAATTTTAGGTTCATAAGTTTAAACACAAAGTGTGTTCTAAGTCACAACAAAACTATTTAAAGTTGTTTTAAGCAAGGACGATTCTAAGAATCCTCCTACCATATCCAAAATTGAATCATTATTGATCAATAAATTGATTCAAATTCAATATATTTTGTATAATAAAACACAAAAAACTTTTATTTATTTTGTTTTGTTTTCTTTTAAACTTTTTTGAAATATTTATATTTACAAAAAAATTATTTTTTTTATAATATACTTTCATTTATAGCTTGGCTGCTTCATGAAATAAATTGGCATTTTTTACATTAATACCTTTCCGCACACTAGAGCTCAGTATGCCACTAAAACAATTTCTTAAAAAACCTAAACTTAACTTAACTTTTCATTGGTGTTAAACTAAACAGGGTGAAAAATTATTCTCTGGAGAAAGTAATGAAAAATTTCATGTTCATTAAAAGCTATAGTGCTTTTCTATTCAAAAATTGTGTTGGGTAGTAATAATTCCATGAACTCAATTCAAACTGCCCTCCAGACCACCTCATTCTATAAACCCATCCATGATATCAATTTGGATCTTAATTTAGATTACTTAATTGACTATATTTAATCTATTGTTCAATAGTATTCATATTTTTTATGAGTGGTGCTGGTTATAGTACGTTTACATTGAATCCACCCACACACCACCTACATATTAGTATTTAAATGTTTGCATCTCTCCATCCTGTAAAAGATTCTTTGTATGGATTTGTTGTTATGATATACCTCTGTAATCTCAATATGTGAGGTGTCCTTTGCCACTACGTTGATCGTATGGTTTTTTATTAAGGCTTAAAAATTTTTTATGGTACGACATCTTTTTTACGATACCCTAAAGCAAGGCTGGAGAGACGTTGCTCTAGCTTATACATGTTCGCGAGTGGTAAATTCACGAATACCCACTACTCATCAATCTATACTACTCATGTTCCTTAACCCCAATGCTTTTGCAGTGGAAGTCTTCATTTGATGATCTATCTAGATTTGAACAGTTGTTTCCCTAATTCAGAAAGCTCTGGCTCTATTTACAATTACTTGTTTCGTTAGTAGTGGACTTGGAAAAATCGATATGATCTTACTACTATAAGAGAGATATAAAAATATCGTCCTTCTTCTCTGTATTATGGATAAAGTAATATGATTTTTCCTGTGTGAAAATGGAGGTTGACATAAATATATGGGTGATCCCTACGGTGGTTCTTTATCAAATCCAAGTTTTATGAGATTATACACCAAGTATTCCCTATTTCTTCAATTGTTTGCATATTTCAGAGTCATAATGTGTCTGTCTAGGGCCACTCAAGTTTTTTTTTGATGAGTTGGTTTGAAAGTAACTCACTCTTTGTGCCCCCTTTGTTATTCTCGAACGTTAGTTTAGATGCTTATCGAGTAATAAATCCGCGTGCATGCTGTTGTTGATTAATTAAAAAATATAAGGGGACACTTCGAATTGGTGTATTTATTAGAATTAATGATAATTAGTGGAAAATATGAATAGAGTATTTTCCGTTTGGCCTAACAATCTTAGTATGATAAGGTTAATTCGATAATATACATGTGGAAGTATTTTTAAGTTGTATATTTTGAGTTTTTCTTGATTTGTAGGTGTTTTTTTGTATTAGATAAATATTATATCTAACAAAACGTGTCAATAAATGAAATATATATACAACACTTATTTTGAATACAGTTTTTTTACCTTTTGTATTTGAACTGAATTATAATCATTATTAAATTATTATTATAACCTAAGACAAAGTCAACTTTTGTAAGAAACCAGAAATACAGCAAACCAGCAACAGAATAAATAAATATTAAGCCAAATGATACTGGACTAAAACAAAATTTATACCTCGTTAAACTAAATCGACAATAGAACAAAATAATACCAACTGCACAACGTATGTATAAAAATACTCAAAATCGGGTACGAAACTTAATATATTAGATAAATAAAGAATAATAAAATTTTACAATGAATATCTCTACAGATGGCAAGTATAAGTAATCTATGTACATATATAGCCCCCCAGTTCAGGTAGGGCCACGCGAGGGGCAAGCCTCTCTCAATAACTATTGATTCGACGACTTTTTTGCGGAGGAGCGTTGGCGCCTCCAATCAAAGATGTGTTGGTGTGGTTATTTTTCAATATGCTCAAACAACGTTCTATTTATTTTACGATTTAAGTGAGCAGGACTATCCTACTACTTCACGCTTAAATGCTGATAAAGTATATAATTGGACTTCGTCTCCACTCCACACAAAATTTGAAGATAATATATAACACTCTATATTTTAAAACTGTGATATGTTAAAGTTTATTGGTTATTATATATTAATAGAGCTTATTTTTATTATTTGTGACTTAGTCAGTTGTTTGTTCTTTTTCTCTCGGAAAAGTGTTTACTTGATTGATAATAGTTGATTGTAGGAGTAATGAGTATTTGCTTTCTCCTTTTTACTTCTTGTCCCACAAGGATACTACACCAAAATCCTTTACACAACAATTATATTGTGGAGGTCTCCGTATCCGATCCAACCCGATGTTTGACTAAAGCAAAACCAATGCCCAGTATGATCTACATACATTATTCATACAGAGAGAGAGAGGGCATATGAACTTGTAGTAAATTCGGATAGTTGGTTACGCTATCTAGATGTAAAAACTATCTTTCAATTGTATTGCTACTTGTTAATCTTCTTTCTTTTCTGCTACTCATACGCCACACACCACTCCTATCTTGTGAACACGTGATAAAATCTATTCTCAGTCAATTTGAAATCATAAATATCCAGTCTTGCTTATGAGACAACAACGCCTCTTAGTAATTACAGTTACGGAGTTATTAAAATGCTAATAAAAAATTTTACAAAAATAATGGGATAGCAGTACCTGTAAGAATGGGTCGCGACATCACTCTCTGGGCAAAACGGAAGAGAATCTCACGATGGGTAAATTACAAACACCTCAGGTATAATCAGCTCTCTCTCTTTTTCTCTTTCGCGCTTATACCCATATTGGATACATTAAACGTAAGTCTGCGAGCTCCTTGTTCTCCCGTTGATGGGAATTGATATGTCAGTAGTTTTCTGCTTTTCCTCTCAACAGTTTCATCTAACTCAGTCCACACCTTATGGACACCGTAAGACTGTACATAAAATACACTCACGCACACTCCGACGCTCTCTCGCATACAGACTGTGGGTTACCAAATGAATGTAGATTGGTCCACATCCCCCTCTCAGCTGATCCTGTTGAACCTCTCACTCCAATAATCACTGGTGTATAAGCATTATAATAAAAGCACGGACATCTTCCTGGCATCAGGAACTGCGGAGCCTTAACAGAAAAACAAGAGATTTAACAACCTGTTTCAGTTCAGAAACATTACTCAAAGTTTATGGGTCGAGTGAATTGTAGAATCACCACGCTCCTCTCGTATCAATCCGGGTCAACAATTGGTACATTAATGAATTACAGCCCATATATTTATATATAAACAATAATCATAACTTAGGGAGCAATACAATTTATAACATAAATGATATTTTAGTTATAAGCGTACGACTTTAGCATTAACTGCCCTTACCGCCTTTGGCGCATTATCAGTGCTTTAGGAACTCCCGAATGTCCTTTTCTTTTTTTCTTTGTATTCCTTTTTATACAATAGAAATAATAGCGGCGTGCGCTTTCAAACTAGTATTTCCTTTCTCCGCCTTATATTCTATAAGAGTGTGGAGGCACCAGCTTTCTTGCGCTTCTGGTTCTATGTCGAGCGTCTCTACTTCCCGCAAGGCGAGCTACTGTAATAACCATTAGTGTAAACATAATAATAGGGTCAGTTACTTAATGGCTGCCTCATCCAAAGATGGTGTGTCTAAGAAGAAGGAGATGAAGTGTTAAAGAATCATCTCAGACCTTTTTCAGTAATGTGTCAAGGGACATAGAGATTGACGCACAGCGGAAATGCCGTTTTCGCGCAATAATAATTTCTGAGTGTGGTAGGTGAGTGGGAGACATTTATGATACTTGCACGCAGATTGTTTTTATAAATATCGCTTACCTTAATTTTTCTTTTTATCTCGTTTCTTTCTTTCTATCATAAAGGGAAAGACGATGGGTAAGTCCTGACAAGGCCCTCGTGACCGAGTATAAGGACGAGTATTGCTTTTTCTTTTTGTCGTAAGCTCCGTTAGCCTTTCAATTACTAAATTATCTACGTCCTCGAAACCTTCGAAGGACAGTTCAGAAATCTGCTGATCTTCTTCATTTTGTTCATTATTTAAATATGCTTCTTCTTCGGCTTCTTCCGATAGTGGTATTCCCACTATAGGGGTTGAATATGCTTGAATGCGTTCTTCAAAGGTTTTATCAGTAGGGTAAGATTCCCTCAAATTTTCTGGGGGAGCTTGCATAGACTCCCATCGGAACTCGGCCTCCTCTATCAAATCAGAGGTGTCCCATGCTAAATATTCATTCACTTCTTCCTCTTCCTTATGAGCTATACTATCGTTTCCTAACATACTATCTAATTCTATCTGCCTACTTCCTATTTCCTTATCTAATATTTTTTCCAACCCTAAATTTATTTTTTCCTGTTCTTTTAACAGTTCTTTAAATTTGTCTTTAATGGTAGCCAATATTTCTTCATCCACAGTGAATCCTACAAATTCGTCGTCATCATCATCATCATCATCATTATCAAAATCATTTATCTCATCAGGTTCAGTTATTGGTACTTCCGCTTCTTCATTATTAAAAACCTCTTCAACTTTTTCTTCATCATACAGCACAGGTTCTCGATCTTCATTTAGCGCATATCGTTGGAATGTCGGATTATTCATCAAATAATCAGGGGGCATTTTCCATATCAATAATTGTAAATTATGGTGAGCTTTATATTTTTGTCCCGTCCTCTGCCGGATTTTTAGTGTAATTAAGGTGCCTGACCGTGTTGTCATTTACCCTTCGTTTTATCACGTTTCATCCAAGGGCTCATGGTTATATCTAGGGTGGAATTATTATTTTTAGTCAGATTTCCGGGAAGATGAACTTTTAATCCCACCATCTGAGGCAATTCATAAGGAACAAATCTTCCATGACTCTCTTATCCAACATTCTTCCTCAACAGGCAAAGGAAGTCCTGTATGTAGTTCATGCGCCCTCTTTAGGATATTTTCACAGGGAGTTCGATTAGTTTCTGAATGTGTGGTGTGATTGTAAACCAATAAAACCTGTGATAATTCTTCATCCCACCGATTTTGACTTCTTTTTGATTAGACATTCTTAAAACATTCGGTAGCTGTATCTGATGGTAACGATGACTTGATCCGCTCTAGAACAAGCTCCAATTATGAGCGAATTAGGTGTATAAGGTAGTAGTAGTCAGTCACATGTTTTGATATTTATTATTATTATATTTAATCTGTTTGGCAGTTATTTTAAAATATGATCTATGCATAATTTCATAGGCCTCTATTTATTATATATATATCTTTTCATTTAGTCGTTTTTGTCTTGTGTATTTAGCTAGTCGTTCTTATTATAAGCGATAACTTTCTAATTGGCGAATATGGAAATAGGCGATTGTTAATGAAGAAAACTAGTTCAAATTAATTATACCTGTGGTACTTTTTTTCTACTTATCACTACACGGACACAAACACCTACACACACCCAGGCCACAACACACACAAGACACGACACAACCACTCTGACCATGATACATTGCAACACACCACGTACCACACATACACAATAATTATTAGACACCTTTACTTAATACATTAGCTACCCCCTAGTGGCACGCCCAGAGCATTCATATCGTATATTCCAACTTTTAGAGCCTCTGACTTCAAGCATGCACTAAGCTCATTTCTATGGGATTTGTTGCGTATCAGAGATCAGACCATCGCCACCTAATTATACATATATAGGGTCTTGTACTACGCATCACATACTGTTCTGCTAGAGTGTATCGGTTGACAATACTGTTTTACATCTAGGATGATTTAGAAAGATCTTACAATTGGATCAATTTCAGGTCATTTCAGTAGACATGGTTTGTTTATTGATTTTCTTTACGTATTCTATTATTCTTTTATATTTATATATTTTGTTAAAAGTTAGTTTATTTATTATTTTATTTGTTAGTTTTATTTATTTTTATTTTATTTATTTAAAATCTATAATTTGGTTTAAAGAGAAACTTTGTTTACTCTGAAATCATTTTGCAAATTAGTCCTGGTCTCTATTTTTGGATATGAACCCATAATTTGTCTCAATTTTACATCTATGCAGAGAATGATAATATTATGTTATTTACATTTTATGTCTATAACTTTAAAAAAATTGTGTTTATTTTCTTTTAAATTAACCCCCTAAAGCATGGGTAAATGCAAGTAAACATTCATACGCAAAAGCTCGAGATAGTCCATCTTTTCCATACTAGCTCCACCCACTCCCATGTCAAGATCACTTACTGATTCCATGATAGAGTCGTACTATCTGATTCGATCTGGAGAGGTTAAATGCAATCCACATGTGATGACAATTTGAAATCTGTATCCCTTTTGTATTTAATATAACCGATTTTTACCATTTCACGTCTAGAGTTTACAACCCTAAATAACTCAATGGTTAAAACTTCTTACCTACTCAAACTGCGCCAACCGGAGCCCTTCACCACCCTGGAGCCAGATACTTAATATAGCGGACCTCTCTGATGCTGACTTATTAAGCGATCTTATTTTTAAAACAGTTATACCGGAATTTTATTTGGGTATATTATTAACCCTGCATTGCTATATATCACAAACACCTGTATTAATCTTAATGGTTCAAATTAGTTCCTTTCAAAGGTGAGAGTTCTAATATAATAATTTATATTTAATCATTGATATCGTATCACTATTTCTTGATTTGATATCCGTAAAGGATATCCCGAATCTACTTTATATCTACCTTCCCCACCCTGGTGTTTTGTGGGGTGAAGCTTTAGTAGGTATATTATATTGATATTTTACCGTCTTTATCATTAGTAGCCGCTCTATTTTCTTCCATTTATATTCGTATATATATCCATATAATGTCCAGTCTCTAGGAATTCCTCCACTGGGGTCACTACATTAGTGCTGGCTATATCTGTTTCTCTATTCATTTGCA
>JABUQX010128823.1:17500-18674 GCA_015478945.1 Trachelipus rathkii | reverse complement strand
TTGTTCCATTCCATTCCATTCCATTATTCCATTCCTCTCTCTCTCTCCTCTCCTCTCCTCTCCTCATATGTCTCTTTTCATATGTGTGTGTGTGTATATGTGTTGTATGTGGGACAGGATCAAAGGGATTTATTATTATTTATTGTTTTTGTATGTAATATGTGTGTGTTTGAATTATATATATATATATATATAAAAGAAATGCGACAACCTGCTTGGTTCTCCTACTGATAAAAATTTCTGGCCTTGCCAAAAAACATCTCTAACTGCTTTTGTAAATCTGCCTTTCCTCCCTAATTCGCTCTGACGGTTCTGTTGCTAACTCTCCTTCTGAAAGGCCAATCATTTCGGCCTCATTTTTTCATCTAATTCTACCCTGGGCGATTCTGGCATCCCTCCTCCTACTTCTTCTCCTCTCAGGTTTCCCATGTCTTTACCTGTGATCACACATGATCATGTGCATGAGATCCTGAGATCTATGAATTACTCATGAAGGGATAGTGGCCCGGATGACATTCCTTCCCGTGTTTTGAGGGAGTGTGCTTCTGAGCTGGCGCCTGTTCTCGTTCAACTCTACTCTTTATGTCTCAATACTAAATACTTTTCCTCGAGTGTTGGAAGCGCGCATATGTTCAGCTTCCCGAAAAAAGGTAGCCACTCTGATCCTTCTAACTATCGCCCTATAGCTCTCACTTGTATTCTATCTAAAATCTTTGAAACTCTTCTTAACTCTTATTTCCTTGGATAATCTGGAATCTGATTCCTTCTTTCAGATCATCAGTATGGCTTTTCGTCGTTCGAGATCAACTGGTGACATACTTTCCCTATCTCACTGATTTATGGTCTTCTGCCCTTAGGGACCATGGGAATCTTGCGTGGTGGCCTTGACATATCAAAGCTTTTGACCGGGTTTGGCACGCGTCACTGCTCTCAGCTCCTGCTGGGTTCCTCCGCCTGCAGCGCCTTTGTTGGTTTTCTCGATAACTCCATGTGCCTGTTGGGCAAACCTCTCCCTCCTTTCCTGGTAATTGGTATTTCCCGCAAGGTTCGATTTCCTATCTCCAACTTTATTCCCTGCTTTCATCAACGATCTCCTCAGCTGTACTTCAAATTCTTTTCGTTTTATGTCGATGACTCAACTCTCCATTATTCAACTCATTTCAAATCTGCTCTC
>JABUQX010128823.1:5000-10000 GCA_015478945.1 Trachelipus rathkii | reverse complement strand
CTTTTGAATAACTTACATAGTATATTCAAAGTCTAAAACATGCTCATACAAATCTACAAAGCACCCTGGGCTTGTCAATAACTTATATAGTATAAGCAAAGTCTACAACTAAACGAAAAAAAAACTGTATCTAAAGTACATGCTAATCACACTACAAGCTTTAATAACTTAAAAGTAACATGCAGTTTAGCCTAAATAACTACTGTAACTAAAAACCCGTCGATTTGGCTTAGTCAAAATATAATATATGATACCCAAACCATCCATATACCCATCCAATCCTTTCTTAAATGTTACCTCCTGTTGCAAATCATTCCAAAATTTAACAGTCCTATTACTGAATGAATGTTTTCTATATATCAAGGATGGCAGCTTTCTTCTTAATTCTTCTATTATTACTGCCCCCTGGTTCTTCCCGCCGTTCCCAATATGAGAATTTAAATATGGTTTCCGAATATATCAATAGACTGTAATATTTTGTAGGCTTGTAATTATATCCCCATCTGAAGAAATCGTTTTTCTGCAGGAAAAACATTCCTAACTCCTTCAGCCTCATTTCATAGTCATTACACCTCAAACCCCAGAAGTATCGTTTTGCTCTACGTCTGCTCTAGCAAATCGAAGTCTTTCTTTACAAATAAGGGGCCCAAAAACTGTGCACATACTCTAATTACCGCCAACATAGCGTATTAATAACAGTTTACTTATTAAACTTCCTTGTTATTTTAATTACCATCTCGAGTGATAATTCATGGCCCATGCATCTTATGACCACCGAGGCCAGGATGCTTTGACTGACCCTAATTAGCTACTTTCAATTACTGCTTATATAATCACACCTAAATCTTTTCTTGGTCCACAGATTCAAGTTAATCCCCATTCATATCGTAGTTAGAACTTTTATTTGAGTAACCTAGATGAAGAACCTTACACTTTTTACTATTAAAAATTCATTTGCCACTTATCTGCCCACCCAAGGAAGTTTATCAAAGATCAATTTTAACATTATTCCATAATCTCACTATTTCCTTAATTGAGGTAGCCTCTTTGTATATCATCTGCAAACTAGGGAAACCTTACTATTCCGTCCTGGACAATCATCATTAATATAAGAGAGAAACAATAGTGGCCCAGCACTGAATCCTGTGGGAACACCACTCTTTATATATCCCATTATGACTCATTGCCATTTAGTTGCCACACTGTTTTCTATTACACATTGCAATAACTTTTTTATCAGCCTTATCAAAAGCTTTGCTAAATTCTAAATATACAATATCAACTGGATCTCCTCGGTCAATGCTAGTCAGTAATGTATTTCATAAATTCTAAAGGTTGTCTGACAGTACCTACCCGTCTGAAAACCATGCTTGGTAAGGACGTTTACAATAGCCTTGTTATTATTCCCAAATATTTCTCTATATACCTTTCAGTAACTTTTCCAGAACCTTTACAACCAGAGATGTTAAGATAACTGGCCTATAATTTCCCAAATCTTTATTGCTACTTTTATTATAAATGAGCACAACATATGCCGTTTTCCAGTCGTCTGGTACCTCACCAAATGTTATAGATCGCTTAAAAATCAAATATAGTGCCTTTGCAATTGCTGGACTAACCACCTCCAGAATTCTTGACCATATATACCATCAGGATCTGCAGCTTTACTTGGGTCAATATGTTCAATTAACGTTTAATATCTTTTACCTCAAATTCAAATTCAAATTCTGTAAGTCTATTAGTCTCCAAACTATTCTTTTCTCAGTAAACAATTGAAGCAGAAACTAAGCCATGAAAATTGTGAGACCAACTCCATGTATTGAACTTTACTCAAGTTTTCATTCAATTTTAATTGGGACCAATTGTCTTTCCTACTTTTAAATTTATACAAGCTAAAAATTTTCTTCAGGTCCTTTTTACTATTCTTTGCTAAATTAATTTCTGCTTCTCTCTTTGCCTTTCTTATTGACTGGTTAGATTCATTTCTATCTTTTCTATAATTTTTTTAAAATCATCCTCCCGTTGAATATTTAAAAACATCTACGCTTTTCATAATAATTTTTATCTTCTTCCTTCTCTATTCCACCAAACAGGGTTTCTTCTTTTGCCCACCCCTAAGGGTTTATCTTAAAAAAACATGCTGACCTGAATATTCATTAAAATTGCTTTAAATTGGATAATAGAGAACTGATTAATTGAGTAGATATTTATTTTTCACCTAAAAAACTTTTTAGTGCTTAAAAATATAAGACTACCTGTAGCTAGGACTCTTGAAGCATAAAAATTTGCATAAAACGCATCTGCGCACAGGCATTCCGCGAGATATTAAAAAGTGTCCGAAATCTCTCAAATAGAACAAAATTGAGTTGGATCCACTCCGATATATATATTATATTATTATATATATATATATAATTATATATATATATATTATATAATATATATATTATATATATATAGATATATAAACTAATATATATATATATAAACGAAGCACAGATTATATTACTAGGCGAAGCGAGACGGCCACCTAAGGCCCGAGCCTTATGGCATAGGAGTCATGCGAATGCTGGCCTTGTACGGTTATGATTATATATAATATATATAATATTATATATATATATATATATTATATATATATATATATATTAATAATATATATATATATAAATATATATATATATAATATAATATTATCAACATGGCATTAAATCTTTTCAAAGATGCTCTACTTTTTATTTTTTTAATATTTCTATAAATAAATAAATGTTATTTTAATATAAAACTGCGATTCATGATAGGCAATAGGATATATGATATATTTAGATGAGGGAGATACGTGGTCAACACTAGAAAATGGATGAATTATACAATATATATTATATTATATAATATATATATATATACTATATATATATATATATATATTATATTATATATATACTATATATATATATTTATATAGATATTATATATATATATATATATAAATATATATATATTAGAGCCTCGCGGCATATTTAGAATTCCGACCCTAGTAGTATATATATATGATATTATTATATATATAATATATATATATATTATTTATATATAATATATATATATAGTATAATATATTATATATATATATATATATATAATATAGTATAGTATATAATATTATATATATATATATATATATATATATAATATACAGTATATATTATAATATATATATATCTATACTATATATTATATTATATATATATATTTATATATGGTAAACAAATAGAAAATATGAATATATACCAATATATATATATATATATTATTGCCAAATCTTGAATAAATAATAAGATATTTAGGGCTGCTTAAATTTTTTAATGTAATTTATTAATTATTAAGGATTTAAAAAATGTCCCATAAAATCTAAAAATTCCGTTAGGCAAGTGAAATTAAAAGATTTTATTATAATAATCACGTTAAAAGCGTTGTATTATATATATATAAATTATATATATATATATATATATATATATGATATATATATAATATATATATAATATATATATATATATATATATAATATATTATATAATATATATATATATTCTATATTGTGTCAAATATCTTTTTTTATATATATAATTAATTATTATTATTATTAATATATTTCATATATATATATATATATATATATATATATATATATATATATATATATATATATATATAGATATAATAAAAATTTTTTTTAAGTATATTTTTTTTTATATATTCTGGAAACGTCAATTTTAATTAATAAATTTATGTGTAAATGTTCGTCATATTTTTTTTAATTTTATCTTCAAACATAATTTAGTAATTCGATTAACCTTTAAGGTGACAAAATGACATGTTTTATGACAGATAAATTATATTTATAACATTTATTTGTGCGAGTGTGAAGAGAAAATTGTGCTTGATTTTATTGTCGTGATAATAAATGAAAAATTATTTTTTTATAATTTAATTCGTAATAAATAAATAATTAATAATTTTTAATATAATTAATAATTAAATTGATAACTTTTGACCTATTTTACCTATTAACCTAGAGGTGGGTTAAAAATTTTCCCCTCAGGTTTGTGTCTCCCACTGACGACAAGGATTTTGAAGAAATTGAAAGAATGTAGTGCAGGGGAAGAGTCAGAACAAGAGTCTGAACCAGAGGTAGAGTCATAGACAGATATAAATTTAGAGTTAGAGCTGAATCAAGAGTTACAACTTGAATCAGAGTCATATCCAGAGAAAGAGTTGAGCTCTAAATTTTTTTTTGTTTAGCCCCATTACTAACTGAAATTATCTTTACGATTCCTGCCAAGCACTTCTTCCTATGTCCTCTCGTTAAAACAGTAATTATACATTGTTGTTTTCTTTTTATCAAAGTAGACAGTCACAATATAATTGGTCATTGTGGTTTTCTTTTTACCAATTTAGTCAGTCATAATATAATTAGTCTTTGTTGTTTTCTTTTTACCAAATTAGTCAGACATAATATAGTTAGTCATTATTGTTTCATTTTTAACAAATTAGTCAGTTCATAATTAGTCATTCTTGTTTTTCATTTTACCAACTTAGTCAGTTATAAATGGTCATTGTTGTTTTCTTTTAACCAAATTAGTTTGTCATAATTAATTATTGTTTTCTTTTTAAAAAATTAGTTAGTCATAACTAGCCATTGTTGAATCTTTTTATCAAATTAGTGAAATATAATTATCGTTGTTTTATTTTTACCATATTTATTAGTCATTATTAGTCATTACTATTTTGTTTTGCTAAATTAGTCAATCATTACTAGTCATTGTTGATTCTTTTACCAAATTAGTCAGATAATTAATTGAGTTTTCTTTTTACCAAATTAGTTAGTTAGTCATGATTAGCCATTGCTTGATTCCTTTTTACCAAATTAGTCAGATAACCAGTCAATGTTGATTCTTTTTACCAAATTAGTCAGTCATAATTAGTCATTGCTGTTG
>JABUQX010128822.1:30000-33963 GCA_015478945.1 Trachelipus rathkii | reverse complement strand
GGTATTACTTCGTTCAATCAATGCAGGTGTTTAACCGTTTTCGCATTTATCGTGAAAACGCTTTCGCTGTTTTTTCGTCAAAGGAACCAAAGGAGTAAACCACTCAGAATATCGAACCCTTTCCCATAATATATTTATTTCTTGCTTCACTAAAGGTCTAAAAGCTAAATAGTCTTTCTTGGGAAAAACATTTAATTGCAATATTTGACTTGAATAATAAAGAAGTCGTTATATTCTTAACTGTACCAAAAGAACCGTCAAATACCCACATTGAATTTGTTTAACATACCAGAAAAATTTTCTGTTACAATGGCGTATTCAGAAGAGCGAAGAGCGGCAGGGCAGAGGCTAAGGTTCGATCCGTCTTCTGGATTTAAGTTGAAATTTCCTAGAACAATTCCCTTCCTAGAAGCATGGCAATGCTCGTCACAAGTGAACTTTTAAAAAAGTAAAACCTCAATTTTAAAAAGGTTGTCCCAACCACCTCAAAGGAATAACCCTAATTTTATATATATATATATATATATATATATATATATATATATATATATATATATATATATATATATATATATATATATATGTAATAACCCTTTGATGAGTTAATACAGTGATAATGAAAAGGGGTAATTACTTTTTATTTTTATTTCTAAGACTAATTAAATCAGGTAGTAAATAATAGTATCAATGTTATATGTAATAATATATCTAATATATATAATAATAATAATAATAATAATATATATATATATATATATATATATATATATAAAATATATATATATATAACATATATATACATATATATATATATATATATATATATATATTATATATATATATATATATATATATATATATATATATATATATATATATATATATATATATATATATTATATAAAATTATTTATAATAAATATATATATTATAATATATATATATATATATATATATATAATACAGAATTTGTTATGCAATAGAATATGTTAGGACCGCATAAATGAAAAGGAAGGTAACAAATGAGATTTTCATGAAGAAACTTCAACAGAATTTCGCGGATGGGAAAACGATTTACCAACGAATCAATTTGCATAAAAGAAAGAAAAACAAAAAAAAGAAAGAAGGAAAAAAGGAAAATAAGGAAGAAGGAAAACGCAAAGATAGGTTTTCTTATGTTTGCATTCACTACAATACATTTCAGTTGAATGTTCGTATTTTATTTTGAACAAACATTATTATTGTTATTTTTATGCAAGAAGTATTGCTGTATACGCTGAATTCTGGAGACGGAGAGAAAGGAAGAAAAGAACGAGGAGTATGTTCTTAGTACTATAAAAAGGAACATCAAGTACTCAAGGTATATATATATATATATATATATATATATATATATATATATATATATTATATATATATATATATATATATATATATATATATATAATATATATATATATATATATATATATATATATATATATATATATATATATATATAATATATATATAAAAATATATATATATATATATATATATATATATAACTTATATATATATATAAATAATATATATATATTATATATATAAGTAATACATTTGTTTCTGGCAAACTTTATACGGAGGATAAAGCATATGGCGAGAAAGAATCTGAACATTTATTAAGTTGACAACGTTTCGGTACCAACTGGGACCATCATCAGGTCTAAAAAATTAAAAATTTTAACATTAAAAATTAGAATAATTTATACAATATAAGTACATGGACGGACCAAAATTAGCATACTAATAAGAATAATAATAATAATAACAACAACAACAACAACAATAATAATAATAATAATAATAATAATAATAATAATAATAGTATTCAGGAAATAAAGTTCCGCTCACTCAATTTAGAACATCCTAATAATAATACATCAAATAGTATTAAAAATAATAATAATAAT
The DNA here is from genome assembly GCA_015478945.1 of Trachelipus rathkii. Classification (NCBI taxonomy): domain Eukaryota; kingdom Metazoa; phylum Arthropoda; class Malacostraca; order Isopoda; family Trachelipodidae; genus Trachelipus; species Trachelipus rathkii. Next base: position 32,011 of record JABUQX010128822.1, on the reverse strand, counting down.
ATTAAAAATAAGGGAGAGTAAGTTGTTGTCTTTGGGTTTGGACTTTTGCATTCCACTTTTTAAATTTAATTATTTTAATTACTTCCTATGTTTTGAAAAACTTCTGCAGCAACTAAAACATGAGCCTATTTATAAAAATAACTTTTATTCATTGTGTAATGCAGTTAAATCAATAGCCAACAAATATTTTTATGCCAAATATAGATATGTCTTCCACCCGTTTTTCAAGAGTGAAGACTGCCAAATTCTTAAAAAGTTAGGTAATAATAAAAATCTCATTATCTGTGGCCCTGATAAAGGTAAAGCTGTGGTGATTATGAATAGATCCGATTACGTTCAAAAAATGAACACTGTTCTTTCTGATACCACTAAATTCAAAGAAGTTTCTTTTGAGCTTGCAAAGCTTATCAACAAACTAGAAGACAAACTGAACAGAAAGCTTAGAGATTTGAAAGCACGTAATCTCATGGATGACTCTACCTATAATGATGTTTTTGCTTCTGGATCTGCATTGGGTGTACTGTATGGTTCTCCTAAGGTGCACAAAGACAACTGTCCACTCAGACCGATCTTAGCTGCTTACAGGATGCACAACTTTAAGCTCTCTAAATATCTGTGTTCCCTATTAAAGCCCTACTCTTCCAATAGATACTCATTGACTAATTCATATGATTTTGTTGAACAATTATACCAACAGTCTTCTCAAAACACGGTGATGGTGAGTCTGGATGTCGAATCCTTGTTTACCAACGTTCCTCTTGATGAAACTATCAACATTATTACAAACCTGACATGTGGGGATTCTGATCAGGCATTTGGCTATGACAGAACGTCATTTGCTGACCTACTTTCCTTGGCAGCGTCTGATTCTTACTTTATATTTAATAATAAAATATATCAGCAGGTGGATGGTGTCGCAATGGGTTCCCCCCTAGGCCCCATCTTCGCAAATATCTTTCTCAATCATATGGAGGAAACTTTTATGAACAATAGAGATATTGCAGCCCCTAAATTTTATAAACGTTACGTCGATGATATTTTCTGCACTTTTAATAATAACGAAGATGCCATTCAATTTTGTAATTATATCAACTCCATTCACCCTAATATTAAATTTTCAATAGAATTTGAGACGGCTGGCACTTTACCTTTTCTGGATGTGCTGGTCAGGAGGAACACCGAGAAATTTTCAACTTCCGTCTATATAAAAACAATTTTTACTCCTCAAGGTATGAATTTTTACAGTTTTACACCTTTAAAATACAAAAAGAATGCCGTTCTTACATTGATAAACAGAGCCTACAAATTAACCTCTAACTTTATTTCACTACATGAAGAGTTTCAGTTTCTATTCACGTACTTTAAAAATAATTGTTTTCCTTCCGATTTCTTTTACAAGATCATTCATGACTACCTTTATAATATCTATCAACCTAAACAACAAACCCTTACTGTTTCAAAAAAGTCACTATTCTTCAAGTTTCCATATGTGGGGCCTGTTTCTGTCTCTTTGAGGAGAGATCTGGAGCAGACCCTGAACCGTTTCTTTCCTCACATCCGTTTTAATCTTGTTTTGTCTAACTCCCTTAGGATTGGTTCTCTCTTTCATTTCAAAGATCAGCTGCCTGTCATGTTCAGATCTGGTGTAGTCTATAAATACACATGTCCTCGCTGTGAGCGAGGCACCTATATAGGTTCCACCATACGACTACTCAGATCTAGGGCATGCGAGCATATGGGCATTAGCCATAGGACCTTGTGTCCTCTCTCGGTGAAGGAGGCCTCTCCTGTCAGGGAGCATTCTATGTCTTGTGCCACACCTCTGTTATTTCAACATTTCAAGATTTTAGCTTCCACCTCTCACTCTCCGTCTTTACTTATTCTTGAATCTTTATACATTAATAAACACAAACCTATACTAAACAATAACATAACTTCTACGCAATTATATATCACTTAAAAATTTATTCACTTACTTATTTTTTATATATTTATTATTTTTTGCACACCT
>JABUQX010128822.1:5000-17500 GCA_015478945.1 Trachelipus rathkii | reverse complement strand
ACTCCTTCTTAGCGTTAGCCTCAGAAAAAGCATCAATAACATATTTAGAAGAAATTATCAATATTAGACATAAATGGGTTGGAAGGAGGTGGTGAAGGAATGAGGAATAAAACCGAAACAGTCTAAGATGGAATTTTATAAATATATATATATATATTATATATATATATATATATTAATTAATATATATATATTATATATATATAATATATATATAAATAATATAATAACAATAGATATATATATATATAGTTATTATATATATATATATTATATATATATATATATATATAAAAATATATTATATATATTATATATATATATATATTATAATATATATATAATATATATATATAATATATATATATATATATAATATATATATATATATAATATATATATATATATATATATATATATATATATAATATATATAATATTATATATATATATATATATCTATATATATATATATATATATATATATATATATATATATATATATATATATATATATATATATATATATATATATATATATATATATATATATATATATATATATATATATATATTATATATATATATATATATATATATATATATATATATATATATATATATTTATATATATATATATATATATATATATATATATATAAGTAGTTAGAGGCGGTACCAATTTACGGTCGAAAATGGACCGCGACCTTTTTTGACCTTTTCTGACCGCGACCTTTCTTGAGCTCGAATTTTTACCTGACCTTGACCTTTTTTGGCCTTTACCTTTTTTGGCCTTGACCTTTTTTTCGGACCAACCCTGTGATCTTCCATGGGTTTTTTGGCCCAAATTTTTTACCTACCCTTGTCCTTTTAGGGGAAGTCGATTTTTTGAGAACCCTAATTTTTTGAGAACCCTAATTTTTTGAGAACCCTAATTTTTTGAGAACCCTAATTTTTTGAGAACCCTAATTTTTTGGCAACCCTAATTTTTTGCAACCCTTCGAAGAAGGGTTGCGCCAAACGGTTGCGAAGCAACCGTTGTACGTATTACCCCCCTATTTTACGCCCCCTATTTTTTTTCGACCGTGGGCCATTTTTGCCCACGGTGTAATTTTTGGCCACCCTTTATGGGCTTGACCTTTTTTGACCTTGACCTTTTTTGACCTTGACCTTTTTTCGACCAACCCTTTGATCTTCCATGGGTCATTTTTGGCCCACGGTATTTTTTGAGAACCCTAATTTTTTGAGAACCCTAATTTTTTGAGAACCCTAATTTTTTGAGAACCCGAATTTTTTGAGAACCCTAATTTTTTTCGGCAACCCTAATTTTTTGGCAACCTTAATTTTTTCGGCAACCCTAATTTTTAGCGCCCTTTCGAAGAAAGGGCGCGCCAAACGGTTGCGTCAGCAACCGTTGTACGTATTACCCCCCTATTTTACGCCCCCTATTTTTTTCGACCGTGGGCCATTTTTGCCCACGGTAAATTTTTGATTTCCTTTAGGGGGCTTAAGCCCTATTTTTGATGGCTTTACCTTGTTTGACCACCTTGCCAGATACCATGGGTCAATTTTGGCCCACGGTAATTTTTGGCTACCCTTTGGTCTTCCATGGGTCAATTTTGGCCCACGGAAATTTTCGACCAACCCTTTGGTATTCCATGGGTCAATTTTGACCCACGGTAATTTTTGATCTTCCTTTAGGGCTTAGCCCTATTTTTTTGATGTCTTTCCTTGTTTGACCATGATAATTTCGGCTTTTTTACCTTTGCCAGATACCATGGGTCAATTTTTACCCACGGTAATTTTTTGTCTTTCCTTTAGGGGACTTTAGCCCGGTTTTTGGATGTCTTTGCCTTGTTTTGACCATTGATATTTAGCCTTTTGACCTTACCATATACCATGGGTATTTTTGACCCACGCTAACTTGATGCTTTGATGGTTCCCAATTCAACGTAAGGAAGTATCTAGTGATGTTTATTTAGTGTTTCTTATAGATTAGATCAGTGGCAGGTGAAGTGCCAGGAGTGCCAAGTGAGTTGCCATGAGTGCCAATGAGTGGCCAAGTGAGTGCCAATGAGTTCCAAGTGAGTTGCCACATAGTGGCAAGTGAGTGCCACATAGTGCCAACTGAGTGCCACTTTTTTTCAAGCCTTTTCTACCTCCCCTGAACCCCGAATAGCCCTAATATGGGTTGTCTACCCCTAGGTAATAAGGTATGAGGAATTGGTGTATATTACAATCTGCTAGAATGCTTCCTACTATTGAGTTAGTATTTTTATTAAACAACTTTATAAGTCGCTTACAACTCCCATAAGGACACTTTACATTAAACCATATACACTTACACTCACACCCACACAGATACACCTACACTTACACTCACACACTCCGATTTTTGACGCCTTAGCATTTTAATGCCTCAGCAATGAGCTCAGAATTAATGCACGCAGCTATTGATGCCTCAGCATTTTAATGCCTCAGCATTTGATGGCTCAGCATTTAATGCTTCAGCATTGAGCCTCAACTTTGAAGGTTCATCTTTGATGACGTCATCTTTGATAGCCATCATCTTTGATACCATCTATATTGATGATTCATCTTTTGATGGAAATCACCTTTGATGGCTCATCTCTACCCCACATCATAGAACAAGTTAATATTAATGTCTTCCCCCGTTCATAATTGGAACACCGGGCGCAGTGTGCGCCCTCCGCGCAAAGGACAACCAAGCCCCGGCACTCCAGGTGCGATTCCGCCGCGTTCCCGCCCCGCGTTGCCGGCCCGCAGGCGCATATTTTCCGCGTAACCCCGCCCGCCGCGTGCGCCCGCAGGCGCAATTTTTCCGCCGTACCCGCCCGCCGCGTGCGCCAGCAGGCGCAAATATTCCCGCCCGAATGAAAAAAATATATATACTATAAGTCATTATCATTTTTATTTCATACTTTAACATTTCAAAGAATTTCTTTTTTCAAATAAACTATGAGTCATTCATTTTTTATTTCATACTTAAACATTTTTATTTAAAAAACATTTTTCCGCGAACCCTTTTAAAAACTGTAACTCATTACAGACCTATTATTTAACACATATTTATTAACATTATTTTTTACTTAATACTTTTTACTTAATACTTTTTAATTTTATAAATTTTTAAAAAAATTGTATGGTAAGAAGAAAAAAAATTCAGAGTGTCTGATATATAAAAATTTTTATTTAACTACAATTGTACGAAAGTTTATAAAAACATATACTTTACATGACCTAAAGCAGTAAAGCAGTAAAACAAATAGAAGGTGTATATTACCTAACACCTTAGGGGATTAGTTATGCCTTTTTTTAACTGCTTTTACCGCTTTAAACTTTCTGCTTTTATGCTTTAAACTCATGTTTTACTGCTAACTTTCTGCTTTACTGCTTTAACTTTCTTGCTTTACTGCTTTAACCAGTTTTACTGCTTAACCTTTCTGGCTTTACTGGCTTTAAACTCACATACATACATTACCTTAAAGCAGTTAAAAAGCAGTAAAACAATAGAGGTGTTACCTAACACGTAAGGAATAGTAAGGCTTTTGTTTTACTGCTTACTGCTTTTAACTCACTGCTCTTTACTGCCTTTAACTCTCTGCTTTTACTGGCTTTTAACTCTCTGCTTTACTGCTTTAACTCATATATTTATTAACATAATTGTTTTCTTTTATATTTTTTGTTTTAATACTTTTTTATTATTTCTATTTTTATTTTTGTTTTTAATACTTTTTTATTTTTAATTTGGAAAATGTAAAAAGAATAAAAAAATTCAGAGTGTCTGATATATATTAAACATTTATTTTAATAAAATTGTACGAAATTTTATTAAAAACATATACTTTACATACCTTTAAAGCAGGTAAAGCAGTAAAAACAATAGAGGTGTTATTACCTAACACCTAGGGGATTAGTGCCATTTTCTTTTTACTGCTGTGCCGCTTTACCTGTCTGCTTTAATTGTTCAACTTATGTAAAACACCTTTTACTTTTCTGCTTTACTGCTTTATACTTTTCTGCTTTACTGCTTTAACTTATGCTTACTGCTTTTAACTTTCTGCTTACTGGGTTTAACTCATATGTTTTTTACTTACTTTAGCTCATATATTTTATTAACATTATGTTTTTTTATTTTATTTAATACTTTTTATGTTTATTTTATTAATTATGAATTTTTATTTATTTTTGCTTTGCTCTCCCTTATTAAATTATATTATTTTTATTTCATTTTTATTTTTACCATTAAACATTATGCTTTTTTATTTATTTTGTTTTAATACTTTTTATTTATCTTTATTATTATTTTTATTTATTTTTATTATTTTTATTATTTTTATTATGTTTTTTTTATTTTATGTTTATACGTTATTGTTATTTACTTCATGCCTATTGTTATTATTATTTAGAAAACACACAACACACACACACACACCACACCACACACACACACACATTCCACTGATTTGACACTTTTACACACATTCACTATGACACTTATACACAATATGTCACTTATACACACATACACCATTTCACTATGACCACTTTAATACACACACATTCACTATGACACTTTTACATTTTTCCATAGACACTTACATTTACACTTACACTCACACACAGATTTACTTACACAGGCAGATTTACTTACACTTCACACAGATTTACTTACACTCACACACACACACAGATTTACTTACACTCACACAAAATTTTAAACTTTTTTTTTTTTTAAAAAACACTTTCAAACCCCCACCCCCAAACCCCCCCCCCCAAAACAGATTACTTTACCCACACACCACATAGATTTACTTACACTCACACAGATTTACTTACACCTTCACACACAGATTTTACTTACACTCCACACAGATTTTACTTACACTCACACACCAGAAATTTACTTACATCACACAGATTTACTTACAATCACACACAGACACACACACACAACCACGCACACTCACTTACACATATAACGTTTAATTTATAAAAACATTTTATGTTTTTAATTAAACACGTAACATTTATATTAATCTCCAAATATAACTAAAATTAAAATTCAAGTTTTTTCTAAAACTTCTATAATAAATCAATCATTATCTTTGACAAAAGAATTTATATTAACGTTAATCACTTTTGGTTTTATAAATTTTATAACTATCAAGTTTTAAAATAACTTCTACTAAAACAATTATTGAAATTTTATTAAAAACATATATTTTACGTTACCTTAAAAAGCAATAAATCAGTAAATCCGTAAGGTCAGCCCTAGCACCCCTCTACACCAAGCTAAGCCAAATTTTATTCTGTAGACTTACTGCTTTAGATCATATTAAAACAATTTTAATAAGTATAAAAAAAGTAATAAAAATGAGTTCTTTCAGCAAAACTCAGATAAATTATTTTATATAAAATCTATTTCTAAGTTCTTATTTAAAAAAATAACAATTATTCACTTACATTATATTATTATCGCTCAACGCTAAGTTTTCAAAAATATTTTTCAAAGTTTTTTAAATAATCAGGTATTTTCTTATTATTATTATTATTATCCCTATTATTATTATTATAATCCATCACGAGAAAACACAACAACCGCACTCCTTACAGATACGAAACTGACCTGACCTCTCTCTGTAAAATGTGTTGAAATTACTACTTTAGGTCTAAATTTAGGATATAATCCTTTTTGTACCCCGGGGCGATTTAGGCCTTAATTTCCGGTCAAAAATATATTTTCAAACTAGACCTTTTTCTGTAAAATGTGGTGCAATAATTACGTTAGGCCTAAATTTAGGATAAACCTTTTTGTATCCCAGGCTGATTTAAAGCCTAATACTAGTCAAAGGTAATTCCAGTATAGACAAGAATCGAGAATAATTTTCAAAATTATTTATAAATTATATTTTTAAACGAATTAAAAAATACTGGATCGGTAAGATCCTTTAATCAGGTAAGAAGGAAATGTTTACCTTTCTTGTGAGTGGACGGAGTATTCCTTATCTCTATATGACCTCGTATGTGATTGGTCGAGAATTATTTTATCGCTTTTAGGTATGAAAAACATGTTTTTCATATCCTGAACCTTATCTGTGATTGGATGAAAATTATATTGGAGGATGCGTGTTTTAGATCCAAACTCATTTTAAAATCATACTCGTTTTGGCTCTTAAGCGGTGCACAAGTTCTCTGGTTTGTAATAAAAGTGCTCTATTTTCACTAAGTGTATATCATGATTCACCTTAACATGTATACCTCAATACAAGACATTTTTCCAGTGGGAAATCAAGATCCCGGAAGTAGGGTTTCATTCTTATATAAAAGAAAACCCGATGGATTTGAATTTTTTCAAGTGTGCCACCCAATCACCCTGTTATAATACAAAGCGTATTTTCGTGAGTCCAGATGAATTACTTTGTATATGTAATCACACTGAAGAGTGGCTTACAGAATACTTTAAACCAAACTCAGCTTTAAACTGGACCGAAACAGTTATTAGCCTTTGCGAAGAAACCAGCGATAAGCAACTTACTCTAGCATTTTATAAACACCAAAACCTAATCAGTTTGGAAGTTAGATTATGGGAGAGAAATAATGAAACATCAGTATTTGAACCTACATCATTTGGATTCTACATTTCAGGCCTAGCGCAGTTGAAATATATGTTAGAGGTACGTAAGCGCATGTTAATACAGCTGAAGAAGACATATGTGTTATCTAATTACGTAAACGTAGTTCATTACATGTTATACCAAGAATACTACGCATTTAAGAAAAACCCTGATCGATGATCCTACGGTTATCATCGACCGCTTCCTAAGTTCTATAGACGTACAGAAATTCATTTATCTACTTAGAAAACAATGGCAAGAAAGTATTTATGCAGGTGACCCAGAATGTAAATATACTATGATATCTGAGCGGGAACTTTTTACGTATGTGTTAACTGAAGGTGTTACTGAGTTACGACGAAACTATATCATCGATAATGATATAAATGATTGGCATATCTGCAAAGATTTGGAGAATTTTAATATAAAATAATCATAAACATTATGTGTAAAATGTATGTGGAAGTGTTATATATAATAATATTTTTGTATTATATTTAATGTGAACCTTATATAAAATCATTGTATATATTTAATTTTAGCCTTATATATATATATATATATATATATATATATGTAAGATAAGGATTATAAATTATATATATATATATATATATATATATATATATATATATATATATATATATTATATAATATATTATAAATTACTGTAAGTTAATGATTTTTAAATTTCTAATTATATAGTAAAGTTTTTATTATCCTTATTTTTACTTTCTTAAATAAATATTTAACATGTATGTTAAGAGTTTAAATGAACGAAACCCAGGTTCAGGATATGAAAAAACATGTTTTTCATACCTAAAAGCGATAAAATAATTCTCGACAAATCACATACGAGGTCATATAGAGATAAGAATTACTCCGTCCACTCACACAAGAAAGGTAAACATTTCCTTTTTACCTGCTTAAAGGATCTTACCGTTCCAGCATGTTTTCAGTTTGAAATATATTATAAAAATAATAATACATTGATTCTCGATCTCTTGTCTATACTGGAATTACCTTTTGACCTAGTATTAGGCTTAAATCAGCGGATACAAAAAGGTTTATCCTAAATTTAGGGCTAAAGTAGTTATTTCAACCCACATTTTACAGAAAAAGGTCGGTTTGAAATATATTTTGACCGGGAATTAGGCCTAAATCGCCCGGGTACAAAAAATGGATTGATCCTAAATTTAGACCTAAGGTAGTTTATTTCAACACATTTTACAGAGAAAGAGAGGTCAGGTCAGTTTCGATCTGTAAGGATTGCGGGTGTGGTGTTTTTCGTGACTGGATTGTCACATTGTACATAGATAATTAATAATTTAATAATAAAGAAAATCCGAATTATTTATAAAACTTTGAAATATTTTTAGTTAAAAAACCATTTTCGAAAAGCCGAAATTATATAAATGTAAGTGAATAATTGTTATTTTTAAATAAGAACTTTGAAAGATTTTAATAAAATACATGATATGTTAGCAGAGAAGAACTTATTTGTTATTTTTTATACTTATTACATTGGGTAAGATGATGGTAAAGCAGTAAGGTCACTAGAACAAAACGTGGCATAGCTTTGTGTAGAGGGGTGCTAGGGGGCTAACCTTGCTGATTTACTGATTTATTGCTTTAAAGGTACGTAAAATATATGTTTTTAATTGAAATTTAATTAAATATCCTAACTGAAGCTATTTTTGAACTTGGATATTTATAAAATTTATAAACAAAAAGTATTTAACAGTTAATAATAAATTCTTTGTTCAAGGATAATGATTGATTTTATTATAGAAGTTTTAAGAAACTTTGAAAAATTTTAGTTATATATTTGAATGATTAATATAAATGTACGTGTTTAATTAAAACATTAAAATTTAATAAATTTATACGTTATATGTTTGTAAGTGAGTGGCGTGTGTATGTAAGTAACATCTCGTGTTGTGAGTGTAAGTAAATCTGTGTGAGTGTAAGTAAATACTGTGTGTGAGTGTAAGTAAAATCTTTGTGAGTGTAAGTAGTAAATCTGTGTGTGAGTGTAAGTAAATCTGGTATGTTGAGGTGTAAAGTAAAATCTATGTGTGTGTGGTAAGTAAAATCTGTGTGTGTGAGTGTAAGTAAATCTGTTGTGAGTGTAAATAAATCTGTTGTGTGTGTGTGTGAGCTGATAAGTAAATTCTGTGTGAGTGTAGTTAAATTGCCTGTTGTAAGTAAATCTGTGGTGAGTTGTAAGTGATTAATTGTAAGTGTCTATGGGAAAATGTAAGTGTCATAGTGAATGTGGTTGTATAAGTGTCATAGTGAATTGTGTGTATAAGTGTCATTAGTGAATGTGTGTAAATAAAGTTTCATTAGGAATGTGTGTATAAGTGTTATAGTGAATGTGTGGGATTTGTGTGTGTGTGTTGTGTGTGTGTGTCTGTGTGTTCTAAAGAATAATAACAATAGGCATGAAGTAAATTACACTACGATATAAACATAAAAATAAAAAATAAGATAATAAAAATAATAAAAATAATAATTAAAAAAATAAATAAAAATAACTAATTTCAATATAAAAAAGTTAAATTAAAATAATAAAATGAAAAGATTAAACTGCTAAAGTTAAAAAAAAAAATAAAAAATAAAAAATAAAAATATTAAAATAATAATTAAAATAAATAAAATAATAATAATAAAAAGAAATAAAAAGTATTAAAATAAAAATAAATAACAAAAAGTTGATAATTAAGCTTAGGGTTTAAAAGTAAACGGAACATACAACAGTCAAGTACAAAGTTTTAAAGCAGTAAAGCATAAAGTTAAAGCAGTAAAGCAGAAAAGTAAAAGGAAAGTTAAAGCAGAAAGTTAAAGCAGTTAAGCACAGGAAGTTAAAGCAGTAAAGCAGGAAAGTTAAAAAGCAAGAGTTAAGCAGTTAAAAACAAAGGCAACTAATCCCCTAGTTTAGGTAATAACACCTCTATGTTTTATGCTTTACTGCTTTAAGGTATGGTAAAGTATATGTTTTTAATAAAATTTCGTACAATTTTATTAAAATAAAATGTTTAAATATCAGAAACTTTGGCTTTTTCTTTTTTCTTACATTAAAAATTGAAAAGTGAACAAAGTATTGAAACAAAAATAAAATAGAAATAATAAATAATAAAACAAAAAATATAAAAGAAAACATAATGTTAATAAATATTATTGAGTTAAAGCAGTAAAGCAGAGAGGTTAAAGCAGTAAAGCAGAGAGTTATAAAGCAGTAAAGCAGTGAGTTAAATCAGTTAAAGCAGTAAAAACAAAAGCCTACTAATCCCCCAGGTGTTAGGTAATCACCTCTATTGTTTTACTGCTTACTGCATTTAAGGATTAATAAATATATGAATTAAAGCAGTAAAGCAGAAAGTTAAAGCAATAGTCAAACATGAGTTAAAGCAGTAAAGCAGAAGGTTAAAGCAGTAAAGCAGAAAGTTAAGCAGTAAAAATGAGTTAAAGCAGTAAAGCAGGAAGTTAAAGCGGTAAAGCAGTTAAAACAAAGGCATACTAATCCCCTAGGTGTTAGGTAATAACAACTCTTTTGTTTTTACTGCTTTACTGCTTAAGGTATTAAATTATATGTTTTTAATAAAATTTGGTACAATTGTAGTAAAAATAAAATGTTTATATATCAGACACTCTGAATTTTTTCTTCTTACATAGGAAATTTTTTAAAAATTTATAAATAAAAAGTATTAAGTAAAAAAGTATTAAGTAAAAAATTTAATGTTAATAAATATGTGTTAAATAATAGGTCTGTAATGAGTTACAGTTTTAGGTTCGGCGAAAATGGTTTTTAATAAGAAATGTTTTAAGTATGAAATAAAAATGAATGATTCATAGTATATTTGAAAAGAAATTTCTTTTGAAAGTGTTTAAGTATGAAAATTAAAACATGACGAATGACTTATACGTATATATTATTTTTTTCATTTCCCGCGGACAATATTTGCGCCTGCGGGCGCACGCGGCGGCGGCGGTTACGCGGAAATATTGGGCCTGCGGGCGCACGCGGCGGGCGGGTACGCGGAAATGTTGCGCCTGCGGGCGCACGCGCGGGCGGGTACGCGGAAATACGCACCTGCGGGTGCGGGGCTGGTTGTCTTTGCGCGGAGGCGCACACTTGCGCCCTGGTGTTCCGTTATGAGACGGTGGGAAGACCTATTAATATACTCTGTGTTCTATTTGAGTGGGTAGAGATGAGCTTATCAAAGGTGATATCATCAACTAATAGATGGTATCAAAGATGATTGGCATCAAGGATTGACTTCATTCCAAAGGAATGAACCTTCAAAGTTTGAGGCCAATCAATGCTCGAGGCCATTAATGCTTGAGCAATTCAATGCTGAGGCATTAATTGCTGAGGCATCAATGCTGCGGCAATTAATCTGAGGGCATCATGCTGAGGCATTTAATTTGCTTAAAGGCGTCAAAATATCGGAGTGGTGAGTGTAAGCTGTAAGATGTTACCTGTGTGTGGGTGTGAGGTGTAAGTGTATATGGTTTAATGTAAGTGTCTATGGAGAGTGTAAGCGCTTATAAGTGTTATAAAAATACTAACTTCATAGTAGGAAGCATTCTAGCAGATTGTAATATACACCAATCGATTCCTCATACCTTATTACCTTGGGGTAGACACCCATATTAGGGCTATTCTAGGCTCAGGGGAGGCTAGAAAAGGCTTGAAAAAAGTGGCACTCAGTTGGCACTATGTGGCACTCCCTTGGGAACTATGTGGCACTCACTTGGCAATCATTGGCACTCACTTGGCATTCATTGGCACTCATTGGCACTCCCTTGGCACTCACCTGGCACTCACCTGGCACTCATCTATTACTCATAGAACACTAATAGACACTCCTTACTTCTTACGTTGATTGGAACCATCAAAGCCATCAAGTTAGCGTGGGTCAAAAATTGACCATGGTATTATGGTAGGTCAAAGGCCTAAATATCCATGGTCAAACAAGGCCAAAGACATCAAAAAACGGGCTAAGCGTCCCTAAAGGAAGGACAAAAAAATTACCGTGGGTCAAAAATGAGACCCACGGTATATGGCAAGGTAAAAGCCGAAATATCATGGTCAAACAAAGTGTAAAGACATCAAAAAAAATAGGGCTAAGCCCCTAAAGGAAGATCAAAAATTACCGTGGGTCAAAAATTGACCCATGGAATACCAAAGGGTTGGCCGAAAATTTCCGGGGCCAAAATTGACCATGGAAGACCAAAGGTAGCCAAAAATTACCGTGGGCCAAAATTTGACCCATGGTATCTTGGCAATATCATGGTCAAACAAGTTAAAGACATCAAAAAATAGGCTAAGCCCCTAAAGGAAGATTAAAAAATTTACCGTGGGCAAAAATGGCCCACGGTCGAAAAAAAATAGGGGGCGTAAAATAGGGGGGTAATACGTACAACGGTTTGCTTGACGCAACCGTTTTGGCGCAACCCTCTTCGAAGGGTTGCCAAAAAATTAGCGGGCCGGAAAAAAATTAAGGTTGCCAAAAATTAGGGTTGCCAAAAAATTAGGGTTCTCAAAAAATTAGGGTTCTCAAAAAATTAGGGTTCTCAAAAAATTAGGGTTCTCAAAAAATTAGGGTTCTCAAAAAATACCGTGGGCCAAAAAATGACCCATGGAAGATCAAAGGGGTGGTCAAAAAAGGTCAAGGCAAAAAAAGGTCAAGGCCCAAAAAAGGGTTAAGCCCCTAAAGGAAGATCAAAAATTACTGTGGGCAAAAATTGCCCACGGTCGAAAAAAATAGGGGGCGTAAAATAGGGGGTAATACGTACAACGGTTGCTGTACGCAACCGTTTGTGCGCAACCCTTCTTCGAAGGGTTGCCAAAAA
>JABUQX010128821.1:20000-70000 GCA_015478945.1 Trachelipus rathkii | reverse complement strand
ATATATATAAATACTTATTATATTATATATATATAATATATATAATATAATAAATTATATATATATATATATTATATATTATGCATTGTTTATGAACTTAACCATGGGGTTTCGGTTATATTACGTGCCCTTATGAAACAAGGGGCAGACAAATCCGAATTCGCTTCGCAAACCAAAAGAACACACAAGAACCAAAAATGGAGAGTCCGAAAAATCAATTATTATTTTTCCTGTAACTTAATATCGATATAATTTCAACTTTAATTATTTGTTATTTTTATATATATTTAATATTTAATGTTTTTTAAATATTTCTTTGAAATATTTATTTATTTATTTAATTATTATAAATGACATTAATTATTAATTTTCATTAATTTAGTAAACGAACGAACTCAGGTAGGTATTCTAAAAGACCAAATAAAATTGTAAACTGTCAAGAAAAGATCATTCCTTTTTTATCTCATTTTATACGGAAGGAAATAAAAAGCGGTTCAAACCGATTTATTGTAAATGCGCCATATATATATTATATATATATATATATAATATATATATACCTATATATATATATATTATATATTATATAATATATATATATATATATATATATATATATAAATATATATATATTATAGTTATATATATATATAAATATAGTATATATATACATATATATATATATATATATATATATATATATATATATATATATTATATATATATATATATATATAATATATATAAATATAATATATATATATTATATATATATATTTATATTATATATATATATATATAATATATATATAATATATATATATATATATATATATATATAATATATAAATTTATATATATATATACATATATATATATATATATATATATTATATATATTATATAGTATATATATATATATATATATACTATATATATATTATATAATAATATATATATATATATATAGTATATAATATATACCAATAATATATATATATAATATATAATATATTATATAATATATATATATATATATATATATATATATATATTATATATATATAATATATATTATATAAGGTATATCGTATTTAAAAAAAAAAATTTCATAATAATAATAATAATAATAATAATAATAATAATATTAATAATAATAATAATAATAATAATAATAATAATAATAATTAATAATAATAATAATAATAATAATAATTAAAATAATATAATAATAATAATAATAATAATAAAATAATAATAATAATTAATAATAATAAAAAATAATAATAATAAATAATTAATAATAATAAAATAATAATAATAATTAATAATAAATAAGAAAAAAAATAATAATAATAATTAATAATAATAATAATCAATAATAATTAATAATAATAATAATAATAATAAAAAAATAATAATTGTTATTATAATTTTTTACATTTGAAACTTTGCATGGTACTGTAAAAGTCTTCCTGAAACTAATTTAAACAGATTCACAAAACCTATTTAGTGTTGCTGTAATATGGTCTTAGCTTCACGGTGTTTACAGGCTATACTGTATAATGGTTAATACCTGTTCAGGTTTGATTATTTGAAACGTTTTCAGAATTGTAACCACACTATAATTCCAATCAGTGTGAAACGGAAATGGAATAAAAATTCCAAGTGAAGTAACGAAGTTTATCCCTTCTTTCTTCAACCATTTCCAATTAATTTTCTCCCATACAAAAATTCATGTTGTTGATCACGGCTAGAATATTTTTGAATGTTTTTGAACTTTTAAACTTAAGCTTCTTTGAAAATGCTTCCATTAGTAATGATAAAAGGTCGGAAATTATTTCCTTATAAAATTTACAATAAAAAATAATTTGTTTACGCATTCAATAAAAAGCTATCTAATTTATCATAACTTTGCCGTGCGATCGCCGTATCCTGTTAGCTGTAACTTTATCCTGGAACATTGAGAAGAGAAGAAATGTTGCATATTTTTTGTTTGGAATTATTTTAAAACATAGGCGTGAACATGGTATAAATAGCAAAAAATGTAGGGAAATAGCACAGGTCTATTTTTTTATTTTTTTTTATTTTTTAGATAATTCGTTGTTTATTTTTTTTAGATAATATTTTGAAGTATAAATGATAGTTTATTTGAATATGCAAAAATTTAAGTAAAAATAGCATTGACCAATAAATACCCTTTTATTATGCTTTAAATATTAAATTTAAAAAAAAAATAGAACTCTAGCATTTTAACAGCTATGTATTATTTGATTTAGTTTATATAAATTTCAAGAGTATTATTTATTTATTTAATTTTTTTGTAGCTAAATATTATTTAAGATAATTTTTATAAGTTATATGGCAGCTGTTTTGTACAAGTAATTTCATAATATTTGTTATACTATGTCTTGTCATTTGGGCAGGTATGTGTATTTATATCACCTATTAATATTTGGTATTATCTTCAAAGAAATATTAATAAAGAATTTAATGGAAAAAAAGCAATGCAGATTCACTAAATTGTAATAACAATAGAATAAGGAGAGCGTTGCAACTGTTCGACAGCTAGAAAGATTGGAGAGATATAGAGAGAGTAGGAGAGTTAAAGAGTCGACAAGCCCTTGACCACACTTTATAAAGGAGAGCAATATATGTGAACCCACCCCAGATATATGATTCGTACTATATGCAAGGGAGAACAACGCCCCTATGCAGAGCTAGCAACTGGGGTGGTGAGAAGAAGTTTCGAAGGAGCCTCGGAACATCCACCTACCTAGAAACTTGTTAGAAAGAACATAATGTGATCCTTCTTAGAAAGATTACGAGGAAAGAAAATATCAAGAATATTGAGAACAGAAGAAGGTTAGAGTTGCTTTTTCAAAGAAGATATTATAGTTGTGTGGAAGATTATGCCAAGTAGATAGAAGAAGTAGTTGAGTCATTGAGGCATTGAAAACAACTATGTTTTCTTTAACACAAAAATAACTACAATAATAATGAATGAGTATATTTCAAATTGGAAAGGAGTAATGATGAGTGTTGGAGTTATCAGCCTAAGAGTGAGAGTAGACAAAGTAATAGATAGGTCATTGATGCAAATTAAAAATAAAAAGAATTGGGATAGAACAGAATCCTGAGGAACACCACTATGGATAGATTTAAAGAACAACTGGTGGCTATCTACAATAGCAGTCACAGAACGACTAGAAAGGAAGAAATCAAAACTTTGTGCCAGAGTTTATCGAAAGCCTTCGATATGTCTAGCGCCACAGAAAAAAAATTACCGAAATGAGGAAAAGAAGAGGGCGAAGAGTCGGAGAGAAAGGAAAGAAGATCACCAGACGAGTGGTCCATGCAGAAGCCATACTGGCAATCAGAGATAAGATTAGAAAATTTAAGATGTTTCTAAATCTTCTTGTTAAGAATAGATCCAAAAACTTTAGGAAGAACAGAGGGTAAAAAAAGCGATAAAACGATATTTGAATTGTTGAATGGGGTCCCGGTTCTTCAGCACATCCTAGATGAATGCACTTTTCCTGGAAGGGGAGGGGAAGGAAAGGTTTTAAAACTTGAGAAGGCAGGGTTTCAAACTTGAAAGGCAGTGAGGAAACAGTTAAACCAATTCAGGGTTCAAGCTCAGAAGAACAAGTTTTGAGGACCATTGAAGGTATAACTTCAGCACTCTCAGCCTTCTAAGTGTTAAGTTCAGAGAGTTTGAAGAAATAACTTTTTCATGAATGAAAAGGAGGAAGAGAGGAGGAATAGCTCTGGAACAGTTTATAATGGAATAAGCAGGAAAGGTTTGAGCAAACAGTTCAGCTTTAGCAGATGTTAATTAAAAGAGAATTATTACAAACAGAGATACAAGAGGAAGGAGAGAGAGAGGAAGAAGCAAAGTTTGAGTTGACGTTTTAAAATTGCAAAATGTCAAAAAGAATGTGAGGTAGAGGAACCAGAAAGATTGTTTGTTGCCTTTTTTACGAAGAAAATTTGTTTTTAGGGTCTCGAAGAGCTGACTTTTTGTCTTTCCTTGATAAAATGTGTAACAGCACGAATTTATGGATTTGAAGACCGATAATTTCTTATAATCCAAGATTTTTTTTTTTTATTCAAAGGGATAGAGAATAGAATATATAAATATATATATAAATATATATATATATATATCTAGATAACTATATATATATACATATATATATATTATAGTATATATATATAATATATAATATATATACTATAGATATTATATATATATTATATAAGTATATATATTATATGCAGTATATATATATATAATATATAATATATTATATATATCATATATATATATACATATATATAATATATATAGTATTATATCTATAACGAACAAATCCACAAAATATTTTTTGAAAAAGTACTAAAAAGTCTTTTTTTTTAAATTTAATTATTGTTGTTCAGTGCTTAAAATAAATATTTCGTCTCAAAAACTTATCAAAACTAATAAAAATTATGTAAATACTATATAATAAAGAAAAAAGATTAAAATATAGATTTTGAAAGTAAAAAAAGAAAAACAAATAAACAAATAAAACATGGTTAATTATTGCTTTTGTTTGTTTTTTCTTAAATTATATTTTTCACCCTGGTTAACAGTAAAGTTCAAAAATAGAGTTTGGAAACAGATATTTAGAACTTGTATATAAAACTTGTTAATTATGTATTTTGTTGCGCTGAATTTAAAAATCATATTGGTTTTTGTATGCCAGATCCAGTTTTGACACTATTCACATGTAAACATGGAAAATAAATTGCAAAAACAATGATTTTTTTTTTCACGTGAATAAAGAGAAAACGGTTGGATATACAAACAGATTATTTAAATAAAATATGTGTATCTTGCCCAAGCACTTATATGATGGGAAACTTTCATATTGAAAGGAGAAATACATAATCCAAGCCTTGCGATTTGATCTAGTTGAACTTGCAATTTTTCTTTGTTAATTGGGAGGAAAGGCTAATATTCATCAAGTCCTGGAGAAATATACAATTTAGATTTCGAATTCAGCGACCAAAAACAAAATCAGTACATAAAAAAATATCTTATGTACAAGTCAACAAAAAATTTATTCCCTAGTGTTATTATTATTATTATTATTATTATTATTATTAATTATTATTATTATTTTTTCGTATATTAGTAGTATAGTAAGTGATGTGTAGGAGTGCATAGAGTAGTCAAGTATGTAGTATGAGTAGTAGTGTATGTATTTATTATCATTATTATTAAGTTATAATAGTAATAATGATTATTATTCATTATTCATATTATTATTATGATATGTATTATTTGTATTTTGTATTATTTGTATTATTATTTTATTATGTATTATAGTGTTTTATAATGTTATTATATTATGTGTATGTATGTATGATTGATATATGATATATAATATATTATATTAATGTATATTATACTGGTGAAGGTAGAATTTTTAAACTTTGTATTAACCTGGTTCTTAAGCATTTTTCTGGCTGAATCTCTGATATAAAGTATTGAGTTGTGTGTCTATAAGTTCCAGTGTGTATCCGCTTGATTATCACATGAAAACTAAAAATGCAATTTTTTTTTTTTACATTTCATAATTAATTTTACGCTATATCTTTTTAATTATTTGTCCTATCAATATGAAATTTTCACAGCTTATATATTAGGGCAAGATACACATATTTTATTTAGATTATCTGTTGGTAATTTGGTATATACCCAACCGTTTTGACTCTTTTCACTGGATTTTTTTTTTTTTTTTTTTTTTTTTTTTTTTTTTAATTTTTACCATATTTATGTGTGAATAGTGTCAAAATTGAACGTGACAGACAAAAATCAATATACTTAAGAAACAAGTATTGGATCATAGACAACAGAAAAATAAGTAAAAAATTGTTGCCCAGTGTTATTAATCTCCAGATTTTAACGCAAATAGTTTTAGAATTATAATTTTTTTTCATTAATTATATTATTATTTTAAAAACTGAACACTAGAGGGCTTTTGAACTTAATGGAGGAGGAGATCTTCTCCAGAGATCTTCTCTCTATGCAAATCGATTCTATAACCCTCGCAGCACAAGCATGATTCCCTGTCACAGTTGGCTTACTTTACATTCTGAAATCTGCTTACTAAACGAGCTCAAATGTCAAAACACCAAAAACCAAATTCACCAAAAAAAAAAAAAAAAAAAAAAAAAAAAAAAAAAAAAAATTACATTTTACGCAGAATAATTTATGATCCCATGTTTGTAAGGCTGAAAATTATTATTATTATTATTATTATTCTATTAGATATTGGATAATTGCATTAGATAGTGCAACATTTTTATTATTTATTATTATTATTATTATTATTATTATTATTATTATTATTATTATTATTATTATTATTATTATTATTATTATTATTATTATTATTATTATTATTATTATTATTATTATTATTTTTATTATTTTTTATTTTAGTATTAAGATTTATTATTATTATGATTTATTAATATATATATATATTATTATTTATTATTATTATTATTATTATATTATTTATTTATTATTATTATTATTATTATTATTTATTATTATTATTATTATTATTATTATTATTCCCATTGACCTTGAAACCAAGCTCAGTTCAGATTTATTTCTGTACTGATAATTGCATTAGATAGTGCAACATTTTGCTGAATTATTATTATTATTATATTATTATATTATGTTATTATTTATATATATTATATTATTATTATTATTATTATATTATTATTATTATGATTATTATTATTATTATTACAATGAAAGCATCACGCAGAGTATCTCTTGCGTACTTCACGACCTTCAACAAGAAACACCTAAATAATGGCTGGTGGGCGTTCCTCTTCTCTTTCACATTTTACACTTAATGCAAACTCGTACATTATTTATAATACATTTTGAAGATTAGAACGATTGATGAAGCCTTGAAGTTTTTTGGATTGTGGAAATCATATTATATTTCTCCCCCACACTTGGGAAAATAAGATTTGACGGGCTCTGGTTGTAGATTGAAGGGTGAAGTTTGTGAATAACTGTCACTTTCGGGTACAGGGTCTGTTTCGCTTTTCATTAACTTCTGCCATAGCTGAGAGCTTACTCCCGATTTCCGCAATGCTGACATCTTCTATCTTTATTGTAACCTATAATTTTCAATTTTGAGCTGAAACTCGGGTGTCTTAGCGTTCCTTGTGCAAACTCTCTTCTAATCCATTTACTATCTACATTCCAAAAGGGATTTAGGGATAGGGTTCACGCAAAGCCAGTAGCCAAGATAACTTATTTGTGTATAGGCTCTGGTTTTCAGATGACTTATTTTAGAGCCTAAAGAAATATCTAAGTTTAACAGCCTCTTAAAAATCTATGACTATCTTCATATGTACTGTTAATTTATATCATAACATCGCTGACTATTCTAAATTGTTCTACTATCTAAATATAAAATTAACACATTATAATTATTTTTCAACTTTCTCAGAAATCCTTTGTTTTTGTTTTGTATCATGCTTGCAACCGCCAATGGGCTTTTCCTTCTACTGAAGATCCACCTGGTCAACTCGACTTCGAATTATTTGCCTTCCTATTTTATAACATTGGGGAGTTACTACAACTACATACTCTTCTCTCCCAATGGTCTTATAGATGCACACAATATACTAGATATTTACTTAAAATTTCTGTCTATAAACATCATTATTTCAGAAAGTTTTAAGATTTTCTTCTCTCTTCGTTCCACATGAATATTAAATCTCTAAAAAATCATAGATAGCCTTATCAAGACATCTTAGCCACTTATCATATCTTTCAGCATTCAAAAGAGTAGATTGAGGTTAGTCATTCAGTGGTGCCCACTCATCAACTTCTACTAGCATTGCTTTTCTGCAAAGATGATAAAATATTTGCTGCCTCATCATCAGACATGGTCGGTGCATCTGGCATCTGGTAAGTATATATATATATATATATATATGTATATATTATGTAAAAATATAGGTATATTATATAATATAGATATATATTTAGATAAATATATATTATTGCCTAGTATCTATAGTAATAATATTAGATAATATAATTATAATATTAGAAGTATATATACCTAAAGATCTTATGTGTAGCTTCTAATGGTGGAAAAAATGAGAAATATAACTTAGGTCCCTATTGTACAAGCGATTAAAAAGCGGCGTTTCCGATGCCACACAAACGTCAGCATCAGAAGCGCTCGTATAGAAAAGGCCAGAAAAGAGAATTGTATGAAAAAATAAAAATCAACTAACCTTTGCTGTAGTATCTCCTCTGTATAAAGTATACAGATGATGGATAGCAGCTGTAGTCAGCACTCAGCACACCACCTTTTAAGAGAAGTCTAAAGCTGGCGAGTCCTCCTGCCTTCGAGAATTATTTAAGTTAAATATAATATAAATCTTTTTGTGATTATAGTATTAAGAGTGAGCTAACTAAAATTAGCTGGGGATATGCGATGAGCAGCTTATCATATCTCCTTGTTTGCGCTGAAATGCCAAATTGATCATGAATAGAATTAATATGTATATAAGTAAATAGCACCCGAAGATGATGAATCTCTTTGGTAACAATTCTTAATAAAGAAATAAAACCCGGAGCCTATGTTAGTATAATTATGGAACATAAATTAAAAAAAGGAATTTATCTTTTTTGCTGGTGTTCATAATAAAGAGTGAGATTTTAATTAAGGAAAAGAAAATTAACTCCTTTTATACTAGTTGTACCCGGGTGATCAAATTGATTATCTGCTAATAATTAAAGAGATTAATCTCGCGCTACAATATATATATATATATATATAATTATATAATATATATATATTATATATATTAGTACTATAATATATATAGTATAAATATATATATATATATATATATTATAATATATATATATACTTGGCGACCTTAGGGATTACCCTATTCCGAGAAGGGGAACTTACTAGGAAGTTTCTACCTAGATCCTTCCATTGAAGGGTTAGAAACGAATCTTAAACAGAGGGTGCAGTAAACCCACCTAAAAAGGTGAAATAGGCTTAGTGAAATGTTAAGAATATTCTTGGGTTTACAGGGTTGCGGTGGGGAGTGGGCAGGTGGGGTTAGCTTCATGTGGAAAAAAATTCGTGACCATGCATTTTATCTCAAATTCTTTTTTCATATTTTATGTAATCGTACATTGGGACTTCGAAACTTTTTCCTAACATATAATGTTATTGTTTTTTTTTATTTATTTTATTTCTTTTTTATTACTATAATTTGCGTCTATTCTCCTTTAGCTCATCAAATATTTAAGAAAGTTCATTGGCATATCGGTTAGACCAGTATAAAAAAAGGTCACGTATTATATATTATATATACTAAGAATATTATTAATATATATATATATATATAAATATATAATATATAGGTATATATATAATTATTAGTATAATAATATATATAATATATATTAGTATATATGCTTGTTTTGCAGTACCTAGTAGTAGTCTTTAGTTACTAGCCAAATTATGAAGCACGTGCGAGCTCAATACCGAACAGATTTTAAATGGATTTGAGAACGAAAATTTTTTAATATAAATAACACGAGTTGGTCCCAAAAATGTGACCGGAAAAGGAAGTGATTTTTCTAACTAGCTTACATGACATATGAAGTAGTTATAGTATATAACTATATAATAATATATAACTTAACATATATTTAGACATTATATATTTAGACCATTTTAAGATTTATAAAGATTCTTCATTTAGAAATAGTATATATATACTATATAAATATATGTATATTATATATGCCTTTTCCCCAGTGGGTTAAGCTGCGTCACAGTGCACTCGGATAAACAAGAAAAAGTAGTAGGAAGAATGTACCGAGTCGAAAATCGAAAGCCCAGCCTTACCACCGTCCTTTATACCCTTAAGTGAAAACTCTCAGAGGTCAGAAAAATATACCCAGGCGGTAACAGACTCGACAGGACCCTCAGTATGGCATCTCGCAATTGATGTTCAGTCCCTTGGCCCAAGTGGACCACAACCATATCCCCCACAAATACACACAATCACTCCTATTATGCACTTCTTCTCGCCTCTGCCAAACTCACATTCTCTCTCCAAGCATTCTCTTACGCCACCACTTTCTCTTCGGTCTCCCGTCCGGTCGATCCCAGCACACCACCACTATACATCCGCTTAACCAACCAATTTTCATCCATGCTTCCACATGACCAAACCATTTCAATGCTTTTTCATTTTATCATCTCATTTACTTCTTTCTTCACACCACACAACTCTCACTAAGCGTTCATTCATCATTTTATCAATTCTTCTCACACCAACACGCCCCTAAATATCCATCTACCATATCCTTACTTTAGATCGTATACTCTTCAGACCATAGTTTACACCACTATGTATTAACACATGGAACAACATACCTCATCGTAAGACCCTAACCACTCAAGACTTTGTTCCTTTATATCCACGAAGGATTTAATTGAGCTCCCTCCTTACCATTCACAACTTTCCCACAACTACTCTCTATCATCAGTTCCCTTTTCATCCAACGTGTGTCCTAATAATATTTAAACTCATGAACACTTTGCGCAGTTGTCACTTCATCCAACATTCTTACACCGGAGACCTTCCTCGCTCACAACCCAAACCTTACTCTTATCTGAGTTACTTTCAACACCCCCCCTTACACACTACTACCAAATCCCTCAACCGAATCACACTCCACTCTTCAGATTCGCCACAAAAACAAAATCATCCGTATAATAAGATAGGACACCCTCCACTCTCTTCCAAGCTCCCTCATCTAACACGTTCCCTTCACCACCCCTCTTTTTATCTTCATAACCCCATCACATTAAACAATTGAAAACCCAGAAACATGACACATCCCGCCTCATCTCCGACTAATTAATATTTATAAACCAATCACTTTCACCCATTTATTCTTACACACGCATCACTATCGTCATACTCATTACTTTTGACCATCAAGAAGCACCCCTTATAAGTAACCCACCCCTAAACCACCATATTATCTATAACAAACTGCCATACTCTGTAGCAAATCCATAAAACCTAAAACAATTATCTATCTCTCTACAGTTTTTATTCAGTCATTTTAAGATTGATCCCAATGTAAAGATTTTATCCTCACATCCTCACCACTTCTAATGCACTCTAGCTTCTACCAAGTTACTTCCCTTCATTCTCTGACGCCACTCTTGTCGACCAAAAATACCTCATTATATTTCCCACAGACACTCAATAACTATTCCCTTATAATCCTACAGTTATCCTTACATCCCTTTCATCCCTATGATTAAGTACTATTACATGCTCTCCTCCCAATCTCACTCGGACGCTATACCCTCTCATAAACGCATTGATTACACAACTCGCAAATGAACCTTACATCAATCACCATCTACGCCTCTGTACGTTCTAAATATTCATAATTTCCACCAGTAATTTCAGTCTATACCTAACAATTTACACATTTCTCTTCAACTTTCTCACCTCTACCCTACCTCCTCCAGTGACTAATGACTTCAATCACCAAAAATACCAGTAGATTCCTTCTAGTGCCTGCACACAAACCCACTTACAGCATGTGCACTAGTGCACTTCAAATCTTGATCACTGGATTAGCCTAAGTGTATAGGAGATAGTTTCGAAGTTCTCTTGTATGGAGATTTTCAAGTGTTTCGCCTCCACACTCTTTCATCACCTTCAACAGCTACAAAGCCATCAATCCCTTTATCATTATTCTAAGAACATTCCCATTATTCTCTCATTCTTAACCTTGCGCTTCCTTCCAAGATAGACGACTTCCTTATAATCCCCTGGTAATCCCCATCAGGGAATCTTCCAAAAGTTCCTTAGCCTCTTTTCCTCCTACTGGTACGCATCTTTATAGGTACTTTTTGGCCTCACTATATATTAGATTCCAAGACATCTTTACTTTGAAACTGATCTATTGTTGTAATTAGTACATGCAACCAAAACTTCTTTTTTTAGCTTCCATATTTTGTCTGTTCTTACTCTTCCTTACATCACATCTCCTTTGGCTAACTACTAACAACAGCTTCCTTCATTCGCTCAGTTGTTTGTTCAGTTTCAACTTGTCACATTCAACTCATTTATTTACAAGCTCTCTTAGCCATACTTATCACTTATCACCTGGTTCACTTTAAACTTTCTCACCCTTAATCGCCATTCCTCGCTGATTGACCTCCTCTCTCATCCATGGCTTTACCCCCCCCCCACCACTAACTAATTACATTAAAACAACAGATGATGTTAATCCCATCTAATCCGTCACTGGATAAAATACAAAATCAACACATTAACTTCAACATCCCTCGTCACCAAGTGTCCACATAATCATAGGCATCACAAATGATCGATACCCAGCACACCCCAGTCGACCAAAATCTCCTTATTGGAATTTTTCAACATGAACAAGTTGATAGCATGACAAACTCTCGACAATATTACGAGCGACTGACGTCGCATACGTCTGATGCATCATAACGATCATTTACTTCTCGTCCCCACAGGAAATCAAATTCACCTGGTCTTACCATTCTCATTTGCCGCGATACCATCTTCAATAGAAGAGAGACCTTAGCACATGTAGCATAGGAGTGTACACAATCTCCTCATAAGCCGAGCCGACCAATCTCATATTTCGCATTTAAATCGAGCAAACATGACAAGTCTCTCAATTTCAGGACACACGGAACTCATTTCCTATCTTCACACCCTCAATCCACACAACATCTTCAGGTAGTTATCCTTGTGATATAAAAATTCGACACTCTCTGTCAAAATTACACTCAGTATTTGAACCATGTGTCAGCGAAACCACATCAATGATTTCTAGCGTCTGTATGAGTAGACTTCTTATGCTAGAGACATGTATTAATTGTATAAACCTATGTGAACTGTACTGTGGTAAGTGACTCTTTATCAAAGAATAATTTACCATTGCTCTCAGAGTGGGTAATCGGATGAGGGAAATCTTCAGTACTCAGTTTATCTACAATAACATTCTTTATCTACATCTGCTCCTTCGTCGCCTATCCACTACCACTCTATCATTTACACTATCCTCACTATACCACACTCTCAAACCTCATCGTCAACTCAGTACACATGAGTTTTAAATTACGGCACTTCCTCAATTACATAGAGAGAATATAACCAAATTGTACCATGCTAATATAGTATATGAGATCTATTCCACACACCTCTCTACATAGACACTACTGTGAAGTAATCTTGGCGGTCCCGTGCAGTAATCAGCGTCCCAAAAGAATATATACCATTTTATCTTTGTATTTCATCGCAAATTTCGCTCCTGGTACAAATTTAGAATGTGTCCGTCATATTATATATGATAGCCAGCGTATTCCTCGCTCACATATCTTACGAAAGAACTTAGCATTCAAGCACATATCAGACAAAAGAATCATGCAGATGGAGGTGAGTTGAAACCGGTAGGCCACTATTTCTCAATTACGTTTCCCCCGGTTGTGTTTTTAAGGGGCTCATGGAGACTTCCTCACACATATACACACTCATACACATATAGAGTACCTTATACATTGAGTTATGAGAGGATGTTCCCGATCAACACAGAATGTTGTCTTCGTAGTCAAGGTGATGGTTACAGTAGGTATGAGTAGGACGCATGGTTAGCGCTCATTATAAATTGAGGCGGTGTACACTTGAGATAAGAATGTCGCTATTCGAGACGTAGTAGAATATAGAAATTAGTAATACGTATAGTCACTCAAAATAAGTTGAATTCTTTTTTGAGCAAGAATAATCTACAATTTAACAATATATCTTTGTTTTGGATAACCTTGAAAGATAGAAAAAGGTAATTAATTATATTAAGAAAATGTCAATAATGTATAATCAATAATAGACTATATATAACTAGCAAATACATATATATATATATTAAATATATATATATACTAATATATTATATATATATTAATATATTATATACTACTATAAATAAAATAATATATCAATATACTTTATATATATTATTAATATATGATATTATAATACAATTATTAATTATAATATATAATATCATATAATTGTAATAATAAAAAAACAAATAAAAAAAAAAAAAAAATAAAAAAATAAGCAAACTTGCCTTTATAAAGTAGCACTAATTTTGTATATTATAATTTAACTAAAAAGATGTCTATTAAATATATGCATAATGGAGGATGAAAGAATAACGAAACTCACTGATTTCTTATATTATAATTACACACTATAAATTAACATCACTTAATAAAACACAGTTTATAAATACACACTTAATATACAATCCTGTAAGATCTCTACTATGTAGAGATTTAATCCATCCTGAAAGTAATATCGAAGTTCGACAATCCTAATAAAACTGTTCCGGTGGAGGGACGTTACTGAGAAGGTTTAAAAAAATACGATAAAAGGTCCCGACGGTAAGACATGTAGTGAGACAAGCATAAATAACAATCTATTCTACTAATATTACGCCATTCCTATTATTATTAAACAGTAAAAATAGCTAATATCAAATTTAGAATCCTTACTGTCAGATTATTCAAGAGTGACGACTAGTTAATCTAAACACGGTAAATCACTAAAGCACAATTCGCCTTCCGTCTAAAAGCTATTAAAATTCCGTATGCGTGCCTGATGTTCCGATAACTTATTGTTGTTTAAACCAAACTCAATCGGATTCACACCGAAAATCATCCTCTATTTGTTGGAGATGGTTTCTATCTTCTCAACCTGAGATGACACTAATACTGCGTCTTGATCAGGCGAAACCGCATATACGCTACCTTGTTCCCATCGCCTTATCTACGATGACATCCAAAGTAATTATGTAATTTCCTGAAAAGATAATAGTTACCACGAAATAAATATGATTCTCAGGAATTCTAAAGTTATTACAC
Source organism: Trachelipus rathkii (assembly GCA_015478945.1). Lineage (NCBI taxonomy): Eukaryota > Metazoa > Arthropoda > Malacostraca > Isopoda > Trachelipodidae > Trachelipus > Trachelipus rathkii. The sequence goes on along the minus strand of JABUQX010128821.1, from coordinate 54,935 downwards.
ACACGCTCAATTTTTGTCACAGACAAGCTATCCTTTGCTGAAATAGATTTCTTAAATAATTTGGTTAATAACCACAACTTAGGCCTCCTGAGGTTCTTTCTTCTTATTATTCTACACACTTTTTCACTCTTGAGCTCCGGGAACCCGGCGCTGAGAAACGATATCTAACTTTACTAGAGATTTGAGAACTTCAGAAGCCGACCTTTATAATCTGGAGTTTTATCCCGGAGTTAATTAGTCTCCTGCCTTAGAGTGAGGGGCCAGGGATACAAGAGGTAAGATTGCCATGGACCAGAATATATAGACGACACTCAGACTAGATAGCAATACGACTAATACCTTAACCACCTCATAGAAAAATAGACGGGAATAAAATTTTGAGACCAAAGTAGAGAAACAAACTTTATGTATTTTCATTATGAAATATAAAATATTATAATGAATAATATTATTTAATAGAGATAGAAAGAGATAAATAGTAATAGATACTTTGTGACTTTCTGAGATAATATAAATAATGTTAGATATTATTAATAAGTATGATATCAAGAGAGGATAAGTGAATTTGAGTATTCCAAACACAAACCTTAGTAGTATATTAATTCGGTACTAGATGTCAATAGTCTATTATTGATAGGAAACATTAAATCTCGTTAAAGGTCCATATTAGTTTTAAACTAAACACTAGTAAATAAATATAACTATTAATTACAGAGAAAAAATGAAATAAAATATATATGTAAAAATTAACTAATATAGTAATATATTCATAATTATAGAGACTAGGAACTTTTGCGTGAAAGAATGTGTGAATGCTGAACCAGAAATTGAAGGTTCCGCGAGACCGGCAGACCTTTGCCGGAACCTTGCATAAGAAATCCTCGTGCCGTTAGATCCGCCGAACCGGAACTGGCGACTTTCACTACACCTTACTAAGCTGCCGTGCGTCGATAAGAGTGTTCCGACTGCAGCTCCAGTGTGGAACAGTGTGGCCCACATGCAGCGATCCAGAGCCCGGGGCGCTCACTTGCTGACCCACGCGATAAAACAGGTCAACAGGCAGGCCCTGTGAATATTAAGACGTCCGTCCCGAGTGTACGAGAGAAAGGTAAGGAAATTTCGCGGGTGCTGCACAAGAATAAACCGGTTTCCGCAAAAAAGCAAAAAGTACCTTAGAGTACTAAAACAGGTCGCGCAAAAGATACGGGCGTGCCAAAAATGGTTTAATATAGTTAACTAAATGTGATACGGATAGCCTAAATGACATTATGCGTACTATCTCGCACCCACAGAACAATATAAATACTAGTAATTATTGGGTATCGTCACCTAACATCGACCATGCTGAGCTCTCAAACGGTGATACCACCATTCTCTCGTCCGTTGTCAGGTGATCGTTAAAAATGTCCATTACTAGCGCGCACTCGTAATTGGAAGATGAAAGGGATGGGGTGTGGAAGCAAAGGCGAAGGCGATCCGAATCGATGCACCTGCGCAGCGGCCTGGATAATCTCGGTATTAGCTTTATAGTACTAAAAGAAAAAACTGATGCTTTTTAACCAAGCGGTGAGTCTCGCTGAGTATTGAGCTCATTGCTGTTCATCAAATCTCCCCGTGAACGACCTGGAGTGTTGTAATGTGAAACATGAGAAGATAATTGAAGATAGCGCCAACCAAAAGTGGATAACTGGTGTATCAAGTAATAAATATTTTAGTAGCAAAAAGAAAGAAGCTGACTCAGACATAGTGCCTAGCGGTCTCGAGAAAAGACCGAGTTGTCCATGGCTGGGGGATGCAGAAAATTACAAACGCCATGGAACTCGCGGCGAAGTGGAGGATATAATAAATGAGTGAACAAGAGAAGAAGCAGAGATATCTAGGCAAAGAGAACCCGTCGAAACGCCACGAGCCACAAGACAGTAGCCACTGGCCCAAATTGTCTTACATAGCAGCAGAAGTGCGGCGTCTAGCCAACCAGCGGCCCCTTAGGTAATGACTGGCAGGAAGTTTTTGCTTGTTACTCAGTCTACAATTATACACAATTTATTACTAGGTCTCCATTCCGCACGAACTCTGTGGGCACATGTTCTCCGCATATATCTTCAAAAAAATGAAAGCCTAGAAATAAGGCTTATTATCAAAGTCTATATGTATATCATTCTGGAAATAAGGCCAGACGAACGTTGTACCACGCCCCCCCCATACTTTAGCGAGATATTATAGGTAAAAATTAGTGTAAAGAGAGGAGAGATGACAAGACCAATCCGTATATCTATGGACTGTAGCATAGAAATGAATCGTACACCTCCAATCATACGTCATTACATCGAAATATAAAGTTTGAATAAAAATATGTGCAAGATAGTTACTTCAGGGACTTCGCTCACTCTCATGAAAGACGATTAAATTTAACAATTTAGGATAATATAATTATATTAAGATAAATTTATAGATTGAAGGCAACGCTTTATTTCTTATGAGAAGAATTTAAATATTTTTTGAGATACCTATGCACAAAATATTGGACTATATAAATATTATAAATATATAATATAATAGGATATGAATGATATATGATGATAAGTATAACTTAGGCCCACCCTCACGTAAAAAATGCTGGGCACTACGCCCAAGGACACCAGACGAGATACTAGGAAAAATGATATCAAAATAAGAAAGACCTAAGAATAAAAGGTAACGAAAGGATGTGAAAATAAAAAGGGCAAAACCATATCCAGACCTCAATGGGTAAAAATATGGTAAATCAATAAATACTGCCTGAGGGCTCGGCTCAGGCCCGGCACCGTAATATTCTCCGGAAAATCTAAATTTAACAACTCGGGCACTACGATATGGACTGGAACAATGAACCAAACGCTCTTAGAAATACGAGCATGTCACCAACCTCACGCCTCACGTAGGAACATTAAACGTGATATCAAATAATATACCAAGAAAAAATCAGAACGTAAACTTATTAAATAAACAACTCACAACAAAACTATATATGTCACTATACACCACAACATAGGGCAAATCAAAAAATCAAAGAAAAAATTAAAGTCAAAATAAAAATGATAGGCATCAAGACACGATATGTTGTATGTAAAGCCAGTCTCTCACCAAGCCAACTTAAAACCATAATAAAATAAAATAATAAAAAAAAAAATAAAAAAAAATAAAAAATAATGAATAAATAAACCAAAAGTTTTTCTTAAGAGAAAACAAATCATTGTGTTTCCTCAGACAATAAAGCAGTTAATAAAACAACTCAGATTACAAATAATTCTTCTCGATTTGGGTAGATAAAAAAAAATCATAGTGATGGCCGATTTTCCAATATGCAAATAAAAAAATCCATATCATATACATAATAATTAAAGTAATTTAATCCTTCTTAAAATACTGGAGAATAAGGAATAAGCTAGCAAGTCAATAATAGAAAAATAAAATTTAAAAAAAATATTTCTAGATTCTCTTTGGAATAAACCCATCTATAAATAATTAATTATAGAGAGATTGCAAACAAAGTATGTGTAATTGAGTAGTATTAGGTATTGGTATTGTAATTTGATTAGCCAGATTAGGCCATTATTTTTCTGGGTTATTGGATATTGGCTCCTAAAGTAGGTATAATTGGCTTATTATAGGACAGGTATTAATGATTTATATATAGGTATTTGGAGTCATAACAATGTGTCAATACTGTGTTCAGTTCTTTAATGTGTAAAAAAAAAGGAAAATAACCAATATTGGTAATGCTCTTGAAGTACTTCCCTTAGAGAATGATTTTAATAAAATATAAACATATAGGTTGTCATATTTCAATACATAATATCTTTAAATAGGAAATATTGTAGGAATTGGTATTGTTATTTGCTGAAATTCCAGTAATTGGTAATTAGGTTTAATTGCTATTGGTATCATAAGTAGGACTAAGAATAAATGAGAGTATTGTAATTTGGTAATTTGCGCATTAGTATATTTGAGCACAAAACTATTTCATTGTTGGGAAGTTTTTTCTTAACAAATTAAAGTAACCTTTTCGTTAGTTTTTATCTTAATATTCTAAAGACTTTCATGTCTGAAAAAATTTTAAATATTTTTCAATAATTATAAAGAAAAACTATCTTTCTATATTAAAAATAACAATATTATTTAATCAAAAAGAAACTATCCAAAAGTCGCAAAAAAACAAAAAGCCCCAACCCCCGAGAGTAATATGAAAGTTTAACCTATTCGAGTGATGCAAATAGAGTCATATTGAGAAGGTGGGCTCGAAATTACAGGGAGGCGAATAGTCATATCTAATGATATCATATTAACTCAGTCTACCCCGTCAGTAAGTAACAGCTATACATAATCTCTATATATCAGCCAAATAAGGTGGAAAAATTAAAAATAAATAAACTGGTGTTATTATCATTAGAAAATATATTAATATATGTAATAATAATGTATACAGAGAATGCCAGAGTACGTAGATACACTAATTGTGAGACAAAGATTATAGATGTCAAGCCACCACCACTTACGGTTATTAGCAGCTAGTAGGTGAATTAAGTCGAGACATATAAGAGATAAAATAATAAAATAAGAGGGTCAGAAACATGTTGATAAAATATATGCAAAATTAGGCAGATTAGCGAGAATTTACCCTAAATTAATTAAATAAATTTGGATATAGTCTTTCTCTATAAATATAAACTATCACACCAACATATACTCTGCTAACAACATGATTCTTATGATAGCGTGTCGAAAATATCATCAACCATCATATACACCTTCAATTCAATTTACCTTATATGATATTGGATTAAGTATAATACTAATATTAGCGGAATTAATCAATCAATTAAGCTAAAACGTGTTGCAAAAAAATTTTTACAACGCCTGATCATATAACAGCCTTTTATACGCGTAGAGATGATTAAGAATATATAAGAAACAATTTTGGATTTTTCTAGTATGATTATTATAAATTACAGCTTCGTACGCCGGATTGTTATATTTTTCATTTATAAATACTATGAATAATGATATATCTAAAAAACTTTTGCTCATTTAAGATGTTAGAGACTGACTGTAATAATAAAAACTATCCTACTATATTAACTTAGTCAATTAAAATATGTTATATTACCTGGTTCCTGAAATAAACAGTTGATCTGCAAATTTATCAATTAGTTGTATTAAGGGAGAAATTAAACTGCGCAGATCACCGATACAATAGTAAAAATAAAAAACATTCAGGGAATAGACAGGATACGACACAATGCAAACATGTAGTATTCATAATGACACTCAACGATAACCTCATTTTTTAGAGGGCGCTGAGAAAAGGACTTCAATATAAAAAATGATACCTTAGCCCACTCACGTCCTCTTATCGTCTAACGAGGGGAACGACTGTATAATGCAACCTTTTTATCTTATATTTTTGTTTCAGTTTGCTAGAACATATTCTTATTATTATGATTATAATTACATGAACCTTGGGTTATATAACACTTCAGCTTAATAGCTGCTATCAAGTATGCCAATAAAGTCATATCGTTTTAGGTCATATTCAGGTTGATTAAATACAAAGAAATAAAGGTGATAATAAATAGTTATAACCTACTGGTAGAGTCTCTCTCCTGTAAGTAAATATATGTAATAATCTTTGAATAACTCTATGACTCAGAGTAAATATCTCTCAACGGTACGTGCGAAAAAATTCATACACAGGATCTGGCTTAATCTCCTCTCAAAATATATATAGTGATAAAGTTTTTTAGTCATATCACGCATGATTCCATTAATTTTAAACTTGAAGATGACCCCGAACAAGTCAAACGTTTTTTGCTGAAAAAATATCGTTATCGCATAGCTATATATTTCATTCTTCTTATTATATCTTGTAGATAAACTAATATTTAAAAAATATCTATTTTTAAATATAAACTGAAATGCTTTTTTATACTATATATATATGATGAATAATAGATATGCGATAATATACTATAATTTAAATATATATTATTATATTTAATATATTATATATATTAATTAATTTAAATTAGTGAATATTTGAGTGATTAGTATGTGAAGTTATTATATTAACATTAAAAGTCTTAAGACTGTAAAATAAACGTATTTAGAGACTATTTTTGAGAAATATTATGTTAATATTTTAAAGAGTATAAAAAGTTAAATTACTATATGTATATATGATTCATATGTTAGCCTGAAAACAAAATTCTTAAATTTTAATCATAAAATAATATTTTTATTATTTTATTGCTATTCCAAAGTAGGTTAATCGAGATGCATGCTTTGTCGTGGTAATTTTTTAGTACGTTTTAGATAAAATATTTTAATAAGTGAGTTTTTAGTCGATAGTTTTAATTAATTTATATTTATTTAATATTATTTTTTCAAAACACTGGTGAACCCCTATAATAAGTTGATATATACCGTGCACGTCAGATGAGTCAGTAGTATTACGTATAGGTTCATCTTCAGGCCTTCGGGGAACACACAGGTTGGACTAATTTCCCTCCCACTCTGGTGAGTAGAGTGTTCTTCCAGAACCCCCTAGTTACTACTATATTGATCTAGCTTATTTTGTGAGTAGGTGCTTACGCGTCGGCTCCTTCCTCTGCCGATTACCTCACTTCCCCTACGGTGTTAAGGTAAAACGTCACCCTCCCTGTTCCCCGTTCGTGATCTCTTAGTATATGCCCTTCCTCACTGGTCTTCGTGCTGGTAAAATACTATGATATCCCGAGTAATACAAACCTGACTTTAATATACCTAGCTCACTCTATATTATATTAACTGATAAATATATATATAACCTAAATATTACTAGTATTACTATATTAAATTAATATTAGTACGCTATATAATAAGTTTATTTTTACCTATAGACCTATGCTCATAATATAAGTCCTATTTATATAAATATAAGTTTTAAAACTAGTGATTTTTACAATTGGATATAAGACAGGATATTTATATCTAGCTCATCCATTATATTTCATAGTATTAGTAATAATCTAACTTATAGCACTAGTGCGCAATGTCAGTGTCACTTCTGAGCTCGAAACGGGCACAGATGACCGGAGGTGAGTAACGTGTGTCCCCTTTATAACTACTCATGTTAGAAGAGTAGTGGAGTGATATATAACTCTGAATGTATCCCTCTACTCTAGCCTAACACGCCAAACTGAGACCATATATACGTATTCGGTGACTATCTGAAGGTAATCTTTGCTATTAAGAGTAGTGACTGACAGTATCACGGAGATATATCCTCTCCCCCTAACAGTAGTGACGTGGGGTGCCAAAATGAGTCCTACCTCATGTTCGATATCTCCTGTAATAGGGCCCTTGAGAACCCCGAACTACCTGATAAATCGAGTGAGTCTTATGTAGATCCAATATTCTGGTTATACTAGATATCACTTCTGTTGATGGTGTAAATGCGTCGAGCTCGTGTAAGGCGCACTTAAATAAATTGTACCTCTGCCCGCCCTCGTGCGTGAATAAGATAATAATGTTATATGTTCCTACCTACTAACTTATTAAGCTCTTTTTATAAACTCCAAAAGATAAAATAGAAATTACAATAAAAAACTCTATGACTAATATTAACCATTAAAAAAATGCGTTTGCTAATTCGTAATTCTAAAAATTACCAGTGAATCAAATGACAATTACTCTCATATTTAAGAATAAGTATATATAATTTATATTAAATATAAAAATAAAATTAAATAAATATGTGAGTATTTCAAAATACATTTATATATATTTACAAAGTTTTCTTACTAAGATATTATAATATAAGGTTTTAAATATTAATCTTAATTTTCTAAATTAAAACTATTTACTCACTCAATGACATGATAGCTATGGTTATTGTTTTTACTCTGCCTATTATATATATTGATATAAAATATATTCACCATATATTATATATATAATATATATAGAGGTATATATATAATTATTATATATAAATTAATATATAAGATATTGTAGATGACTATATATTGATCAGCTATTTATTAATTAATATTAATAATTATATATATATTATATTACATTATATATTAAAATATAAGTATATAAAATATAAATAATTTAATAAAGTAATATTAAATTAATATATTAATATTAATATATATATATATTAAATAATATTTATTAATTATATATAATATATTATATATAATTATATATATATAATAATATTTAATATATATATAATGATATATAATATATTATATATATTATATAATTATATTAATAGATATATTGTTTTAATATATATTATAATTGTGTGTTGTGTGAAATGTCGGATGCAACCAACATATAAATTGATAACACTGAGAGTCTCGCCCTCTGAATTTAGTTATAATTTAATACTATATAATTATATATTAATATGAAATTATATCAGGTAATCAATTATAACCAAAAGTTTGGCAACCACTGTTGTATACTATAGAATTAATAAAAATTAAAATTTAATAAATTTATAATTAACATATTCCATCTCTTAAAGAGATTTAGTCTAACCCTATAGACGGTCCCTTCAGTAGTGATAAATACTTATAGATATTTAGGATACGCTATGACAAATAGTAGTAGTCCAGAGAGGGAAATAAAGAAAGAGGAGGAAGTAGTAGGCGTACCGAATAAAATGAATATGTATAGTCTAGGATGAAGAACTAGCCAACTAAGTTATATGAGTGCAGCTTATCGGACATCATTTCTATCTATCGTATCAACATCATCCTCAAGTCACCATTCGTGCTCCGCATAGGATTGACTTCAACGGATAGACCGCAGTCAAACATCCCTGCGCGAAAACACAGCAGTAGTAGAAGACACACAGATAGAGGATCCTAGTGCAAGAAAAATGTGAGGCTCGTGATTATAGTGGAGATAGGCGTGAGCGCGAAGACGCACGCGCCTTACCGCCCCCTTTCTAACTTTAGTAATAACGTCGTCGCAGTCAGAACCGCACTAAGATTCACGGGTGGAACGTCAATATGAACTCTCTCAGCTGAAAGTGAAAGCTAATCTCGCAATGTAGAGTATCGAAATCCCTTGCGAGGTGGGCCGCAACCTCAATATACTCTTCCTCAGCGACAACCCCGCCTAATTCACGCTCACTAGTTATGTATGCTTGTATACGTGCTCTCTGCGAGCATACTCGAAAATGCGCGAGTTTCTCTCGCGTAATGATGGTGCATTGCGCTAGCTCTCCTGTCAAGGTGACTCCAATCAACAACGGCATATTACGTACTCTCGTCTCGCAGTAGTAAACTCGAAATCGATGTATCACCACTTAAGCCACCCGGAGTGGACAGCTATAGTGCACTTGATTCTGTTATAATCTCGAGAGATATTGGAGGAAGCTTCAAGTCTAGTCACATCACTTCATGAGCTTGAATATTAGCACATACTCATACATCTCAAATCGTACTTTCATGTTTTCATACATAGCGATCGATGCTGTAGGAGATCGAAATGAGAAAATAAAGAACACTCTTCCCCAAAGATGTGAGAGGAAGCACCTAGCTCCATTAATAGCAAGTAAACGTGCTGTTAAATCAACGATCACCGCGTATATAGACGTGTAGAAGCGCGTATTTATCTATGAAAAAGAAAATTCCGGCTACCAATCCTGAAAACACAATCGTCTCCACATCTTGACTTATTATGCAACTACTAATGCATATCTTATGACTATTAGAGTTTACCAAATATCAGATGTTTGTTGTTTTAAAATTGCTCATAACAACAAGTAATATTTTTATCCATTATTATACAGAGTGAGAGCGTTAGAGAAGCGTCGAGATAGGCGAGTGGCAAATAGTATTTTTATATGAAAGAAGTGTATCGTAGATACGTTATATGTTAAGTAGAGTTAACTCACATTGTCTGAATAGTCCACCCCAAACCGGGAGAATGCTCTCCCATGCCAATCCGGTAGAAGCCATATTAGATACAAAGGAAAGCTGAAAAGTTGAGATAACCGCCCTTATAGTTCCCTCGACGGCGAGAAAGACAGAGGGGTGCAGCATTGATTTATTGAGAGAATATGATATGAGAATGTGTTAAGATGGAGATCCGAATCCTTAGTGAAGGCCTAATGGAGTGACAATGCGAACTTCGAACCAATGACCCGTAGAGTATGTGAGAGTACATATCAGCACCAACCACACAGAAATCTCCTCCTCGTACTAACTGTAGTAACACAGCATATACTATTTATCGCGTCTCATTTCACTCCAACGGTCTCAATCTACGATCTAGCAGCCATTTATAGCATACACTACCCGCTACAATGAATGTGTTTATCATATGCTAGGTGGAAAAACGGGACGTTCTGTTACTATTTGAGAATCGCGTGTGATTGACCGTCCCTTAATATTCCACGTTGACGCCATGTAGTGTCTCATACGTTAAAGCAATAATACCATCTATGTTATAACCATGAGTGGATATGATTGATTTTGGTGGATGAGATAAGCGTTAACACATAACAATTAACCCAAGGAGCAGGAACATATTCCTCCTTTAAATTAATTTTGTCACCATATGAATAAATGTGATAGGTCGATTATGTGTTAACTAATGCGCTTCATTACGATTGTCACCTATAGGATATATCAAACCAAAGAACCAAATGTTAATAATATTACATGCGTAGCTACTATAATCTATCTAATAGCTGTTGAGGTTCAATATTCTCATGTTTCCTGCTTAGTTAACCAATGGAGAGATAGACTGGTAGCCAAGAGTATTTAAACTACTAGGAAAAGTTGCTAGTTGATATGGTGGCGTGCACTGCACTGCGTGTGATTAGCAGTGAAAAAAGCGCTGTTACACTAAGGACATGGTAGTCCTCTAACTCACAAACCATAAATACATAGTAACTTCTATGGGTATCTACGTTTACTTTATTCAAATAAATACCCACTTCCTTTACGTAGAACGACTTCTTGAGATTACAATGCTAGTAATAAGTGAGTTTGGGAGTTTAAATCATATATTTAAAAGAACAGTTACAACGTTACAGCAATACCCAATGGGTCTATGGGCCGTCTATACGTGAGTTATACCAGTAAGGATGAGAGGTGATGTTATGTATAGATGTAGACGCAGCGTATCATAATACCATCTCATTTTCCAGATATGGGCAGTTCTGATACATACTCAATCTACACTTAATGCCAATACGACCGGTGCCTGTGCAACCATCCTTGCTTAATGGTATAATTAAACATATTTAAGGGAGTAAGGTAGTCAAGAAAGATTTGCATAGATTAATTACAAATATTTTTAAAGGTTTAATACTGAAAATAAATTGAAATAGTGAGCATTCCATTGATCGTGAGCTCACTCTCAAAAGCTATGGGTATGAGATATAAGTGATATTAGGAATTGGATTAAGGATTTGATGAACCTAAATATCACTTTACTCCCTACGCTGTCGAACTGATCCTAGTTAATAGTAATACATGTACACATTAGATCATAGCGTTCATAGCGGTATCGTCAGTACCGAATTACTTTATTTGATCTTTTCAAACACCAATTATCATAACTAACCATTACTGCCAAAATGAGCTCCGCCATAATTAACACCTTATATCTAATACGCTTGTTGCTATTAAATAACATAAAACCATAAGATATACAGATTTTAAGTGTTTCTAAAGCACTATCACATTATTTTAAGTCAATATAATTGTTCAATAGAAATACTGATACATGAAATTAATCCCTATTCGACCCTACTATAAAGCGCACACTTACGATAATTATTTTCACCTAAAAATAAAATGAGTATTCTCTTCCGTTAACTCGATCGCTTAGCTACAGCGTCATGGAACATATATATCAAATTTATAATAAAGTCCTTATATGTTTTGAAAGTTGAAGCTTCTGATTAAAAGTTTCGATACTCTCAAAGGTTAATACCCTCGATAATTTACTAGAATATGTACCAAACTACTGGCATATTTTTCATTTCACAAATTTGTCTACCCTGGTTATCACTCACTTTGTCTTGCATTTAACTTACATTGATAACATTATACTCCATTACTATCTATAGTGTTATTTGTATTAGAGTGAATCTTAATATGACTGCTTTCAATTCCAGCAAGTGCGCGTACATCTAAATTACTGAAAGTCCTGTTTTTATTGAATCAGACATACTTGTGTAATTATGTTAATACTTATTTCGCACAACTATTATTGGTTCCGCATAAAATCCAAGATGCGATATATCAGTTGGAAGCTCTCTCTTACCAGTCCTCCGTCTTCTGCGTTTATTCGAAATTCAATATCATATTATTTGTATTTGCGTGCTAAAATGTTTATTTTGTGTCCAAAAAGTTTTGTTTTTCGGCAATATCTTCTTTACGCGTTTTGTAAATCTTTTTCTGGGTCTGTTGTTTAAAATATGAACTACGTGTCCAATATCGGACTTGGATATATCTTCAAATGTAGTTTTTTTAGGGAAATATTGTCTTACCAAACCATTTAATTTTTCATTGGCTCCCCTTTCCCAGCTGTGGTATGGCTTGGCAACTTAATGTCTATGTCTATATTCGGTAGAGACCATTATATTTGCATCCCATGTTCCTTAAAGACTTGTCGTATGGTCTCTTATCAATGGCTGCCAATCCTGTAAAAGCTCAATGGTCTTGGCCTCTATAAGGATTTCAGCCTTGCTGTCCATCTTTCCCATGGTAAGCTTTAGAGATATTGATTGATATAATTAGTCAGGTTATGTGAAATTTCGCGTTGCTCGCACTATTATGTCCACTCTCCCACTAACATCCACAATTTGTCAAATAATATAAACGTTTATCAGTTTAATATTTAATTTCTTAACTATCTGATCTAATCAACAATGGCAGGACGCTTGTCTATGTCCACCTTGTTTATTAAAAAGATTGTTTAAAATCACTAATTAGAGGCAACTCTATTTGCATGTATATGTTACTAAGTTATTATACAGCTGTTTAATTATGATCAGACTTTTTAGGTTTGCATGTATTTTGTGACAGCTCAAAAACATCTTATGGACGTTTTTTTGGTATAAATGATTAAATTTTCATTTATAATTTTCAAGTATTTTAAAAATTTATATTATCTTATCATTATTTATTAAATCGATCAGTCTGTATATTTTTTAAATATATAATTCAATGTATTTAATCTAGCCTTCATTCAAATAAAGATATTTATGTTAATATGTATTTATAGATAACATATTTATGGTGCGATGAATTCCAATTAAAATTTTATAGTAATAAAAATTTTGTTTTCTGCATATTGAAATACAGCATTAATAAATATCATCAATTAGTATTTAAGTTCTGTGTATTCTAATTTTCTATGCGCATGTAGTTAGATATTACCAAGGATACATCTAACTATATGTTCTATGGTAATATATTAAACCACTGTTTTGAAAAAAGTAAACAGTGACATTTTATTAATGAACACAGGATTTTCATTAAAATTTTCTATAATTTAACTCCATATTTCATTTGCAACATTTCATTCAAAAAGTATGACCTGATGATTTTCTTGAGAATTATTAATTTTCAAGTATTAGATACTTTAGGTTCATTAAAGACATTATGGTTTCAGATTCAAGTTGCCAAAGACATAAATACAAGTATAATATTCATATTGTAGGAATAATATTGATCATATATTAACTGAATCGAGCTTTATCACATAACATAATACTAGAATACATCGGTATCAAATAAGCCGTTATGGTCATTTGTATAGTTTCTTCAGTAGAGATAAGTTTGTAGTTGAAAGTTTAAGTATTAATAATTGCACTGTATTAAATATGGGCAACCAACACAGTTTCATTTTTAAACAGTAGAGCATTGATCTCCCAATTACAATACAGGTTTGAGAATCTAAAAGGTGTTATTTGATTGGATTGTCACGGGGGCTGACCCATGAAACCAAAGGATATTTTAATGTAATTACTAGTTTTTCCCAATAAAGTCGTTTTTGAGCCATATATAGTGAAATATTATTTCAATCTCTATCTCTCCAACTCATTTTTTTATATCTTTGCGTTTCTTCACGAAAAGGATACTTATTTATATTAAGCGCGTTCAGTTATAGTCTACCAGGTACTCAGCTAGTAACCATGATAGTGGCTTGTAGTGAATCCCTATTTCTTCTCTATTTTGCTTGTATAATCTATTTGAAGCTCCTCTCTGGAACGGCGATCGTCCATTTGTAATTGCCTAGCGTAGATCTCTCAGGATAGCATGTGTTAAGCATCTTACCAATCACGACATGATGGAGAGACTAAAGTATTCATCTTTCGTGATATTGTGTGTTAACCTGTCAGAATATTGGTAAAATTTCACAAATCTACTATGGCTAGTTGGTCATATATGATTTTTTTGGTGAAAATTGGTGAAATATAATATTTAATTTTAGCGAGCAAATATGCGTTGTTCGGAAACAAGAACTTCACGTAGTGGGGAGAGATGACAGTTAGTTTTAACGCCGACCCACTTGGTACAAAAGACGATGCGGTTCAAGAATTAACTAAGAGTCAGTGAGACTTAGAGACAACTATTGAGGAGAGAATTATTTTCTTGAAGATTCAGTTTCTATAGAGGACAGTTAGCGAATGTATTTACAGAGGGTGCACATTGGCAACGCGCACAGAAAGACATTCAAACAATAAACACACTGGAGGGACTTAGATTAAATCTTAACATATTTTGATTTATTTGATCACTGGCCCGATCACGGCTGGGAAAGCGGCGGTTGACAAACATACGTTACACTATATTTGTCGACCCGAGAACAGAGAAATTGGTATATGTCAAGAAGAGATAGATGAGGTGAACGTAGGGTTAAGCGTTTTCGGCGCCAGCAAGAAGAAGTATGCTGTCTAAACTTATGTGGACATTCGAGCGTGATAGCTCTCTCCTCTAACGGTTACGCCTTGGATCAAGCGCTAAGTTGTTCGTCGTATCCAGAATAAAAAGGACGGAAAGTAAAAGAGTTATCTTCAGATTTATACATATGGCTATCATTAAATTAAGGTAATTACTGGAGTCTTCGATTTTCACTGAAACCCATGATACTTTACGACTTCCAGACTTTTATATTTCACCAAATATTTATGCCTCAAAGGACAATGATTTATATATATTCCAAATGACTTGACCTTGAGAGCCTAAGGCTATTTAGCAGATAAATAAAATAAGCCTGAGTGGATAGTGTACCTACAAAAACCGGTTTATTCTAACCTAGTAATAAGATCAGACAATTATTTCCATTACCCTTACTCAATAAGCTTGTACGCAGTCGGTTTTATTATATAAATATATATATATATATTATAGCAGTTGAAATTACCGAGAGTAAAACGTCATTTTTATGTAAAGTAGTCAATGCGCAGTAATAGGATTCGATGATAATCAATTAGATTTATTCGACTTTTGTATTGACGATTATTATCAATTCTGAGTCCATTCTTCAGCACCTTTTAGCTATATAGTCGAGTGAACATTAACGATCACGATATTGATATATGATAACTAGATATTCAAAGACTGCAATGAGGAGAGTATCACCATCTCAAGTGACGATAGCAAAGATGCGTATATCGCCTCGTATGAGATTGAGTTTGAGTTTTTTTGTACATATTATATTGGCTAAATGACAACTGAAAGGATTACATTGTAAGACATAATTTTTAAATCTAAAATTAAGAAAAACAGAGTCATCCACTCAAAGTAAATTTAAGAAAAGCAAGGAAAGTGCTGCTATTGTAAGGGTACTCATACTATGTGAGACTACCCAGGTAATATATTTATAATGGTGAAAAGAATGATGTGTCACAGATGGCAATACGCTAAACCACAGGTGTGATTAACCATCTCTGACTTACTATTCTAGCAGAAATGTGCGCGTGAGACACAAACGAAGATCAAAGTGTCGAGGCAAATCAGCGATCAAGACACTTAAACAACAGCGCACTTGTGAGAGAATTAGGTAACTTCAAGAGAAAGAGCCCTGAATATATCGAGCTCATTCGTTTCTAAAATGACTCACTCCAACAAGAAAAATGCCCGAGGAATGAGTAGAAGTATATGTTCTCATCGCTTTTCAAAATGGGAGAGTTTTCCTCTAAGATAGCTACTGTGCACTGAAGTGTGATCGTCCTTTCAACTTACAATAGAGGTGTCGGAGAAGTGACTCCATATTAACCTCATGAAACGTACAATATATATAATGGTAATAGATAAATAAATAATAATAGTATAAGAATAATAATAATAACACTCATACAAGAAATTATTTCAACATTATATAAGATAAGAGATAAATGGTGCAATATAGCAATGAAATTATTATATATAATTCCCGGTAATATAATAATGAAAGCTCGGACATTTATTAATAATGAGAAAATATATATAACGAGCCATCACTCTACGGGCTGAGAAAAGTTATCCATATCAATAAGGTCCGGACAACCATAAATTTTAGTCTCATTTATGACAGTGAGCATTATAGATAAAAGAGATAGAGGTATGAAAATATAAATATAGGATAAATTATGTAAGATATTGGTCTTTATACTTTATGACTAATAAATAATAAATAATCAATAATATTTATCTTTAAATATATCAAATATATATATGATCGAAATGAAATAATAAAAACGTTCATTAGCAGATTATCTAAGTAGTTCGCTTATTGCGAATGACATTGCGTTCATCACAGAAATATCTATACTATTGCAAGGCTCCAACATTCAATTACTTTGTTATTGGGTAAAAAGATGGTTTGAAAATAGTACTGAAAATGTCATTGTGAATATACGTAATATTAGTTTAATCGCTGGAGATTTTATAGTAGGTGGGTTAACCTCATGTTACATATACTAATGACAAAGATGGACCAATTTTGCTTTCATAATGGTGGGGGCCATCTAATTTGCAGTGGGACATGAAATTAATTAAATAATTAAATTAAAATAATTACATATTCATAATATATGATATATTTAAATGGTAAAAGGAATCCATAAGTTAATAATATTTGCCATAATAATTAATAATATAATGAGAGTAAAATAATATTTAAGAATATTTTCATGTTAATAATAACTATAATTATAATTAAAATAATTATTAGATATGATAGTTGACATAGCATAGCGAGATAATAACTCAAAAACAGATAAGAAATAAAAAATATAATAATAATATAGTAAATAATGTATTAATTATTAATAGTAACATAATAGTAACTAAAGTTTAAAACAATATATATAGTCTTTGATTGATAACTATATATTATTGAATATATAATAATACCTTTTAAAAAAATGTATATTAAAAATTCATATTATAAGCTTTATTTAAATAAATAAATATAATAATTATTATTATTAATTTATTATATATTATATATTATTTATATAAATATTATATATAATAAATATATTAAATATATGTAATAATGATGATTATCATAATAATAATGATAAAAGTAAATGAGACTATACGATGATAATAATCTTTAATATATACAATAATAATATAATAACAATGATTACTAATAAATAATAATTATAAAAATGATATAGAAATAATAAAAAATTAAATAAATATATCAATTATAATATATAAATAATAATATGAATATATAATAATATAAATAAATAAGATGAATTAAATATAAATAATTAATATTTCAAAATAATAATATTAATAACATTAATATTAAATAATAATTAGGATAATATTTTAAATTTAATATGAAACATGTAATTATCATAAATATTAATAATCATAATAAAATATATATTAATAAAATTATATTTAATATAATAATTAGATAATAATAATATAAATTAAATATAATATAAAAAATAAATAATAATTTTAAGATTTATGGTAAAGATTAAAATTTATTTTATTAATATTATTTTAACTAGTAAAATAAAATTAAATTAATTAATATACTGATATTATTATAATAATAATAATAATATAATGAAATAATATATAATATAATTAAATATAATAATATAATAATATATATTATTATAGATTAATATAGTATATTATATGTATCATATATAATCTTAATTATAATTACTTATAATAATCATTAAATAATAAATCAATAATTAAATAAATAATCAATAATAATAATCTTAAATATTAATATAATGATATAATAGATATTATAAATTTAATATAATATATATAATAAATTTAAGATAATTAATTAATAAATGTAATTATTTTATTATTAATTAAATATTTTAAAAAATCCGATTATAATATATATATTGTTAAATTGTATATAGAAAAAAAATTAATTTTCAAGCTACAATGAGAGCTCTTTTATATATATGATTTTTTCAAATACTCAATAAGATAATAGTTATCAGTGATTTGCTGCAACATAATTACTCAAATGAAATAAACACTTCTAGAAATGAATTTCTCTATACATAAAATAGTGATAACTTAATAATAATAATGAGAATTATAATCTTTAATAAAAATTGATGAAAATTATAATAAGTAAATTAATAATTCAATTTTTAATAATAATAATTTGCTTACAGAAACTATTTACTGCTAACTCAAACAGAATGAAGTAATAAAATCAATTATTAAAGTTAAGTAATAAGTTAAAAATGTAGATCACAATCAATTAAATCAATTAAACACATTAATAATATATTAGTAAAAATGTGAATATATTATTGTAATATCCATATTACTCACTATAATAGAGATTGGCTATAATTTCCATAAATATAGATTGAGTATAAGATTATAATAATGGTAGCTTCTTGACGATCTAATCAAATTATGTATCTCGAGCAAGTATTTATATAATAGTAATAGAGTATATGATTTATATATGTGTATAATACCATAGAAATAAAAATACAGTGGTAGCAACACTTATACAAAAGATAAATATATAAATTATGGTTATTAAAATTGAAATTATATGTATAATATATAATGATCAGATGATTGATACTTAAAATGGCTAATAATAATAATAATAATTAATAATATAATGATTTTGTGTTAGATACATAAATGAGATTATTGCAAATGAAACATTTTGTAGGAGATAAATATTGGTTTTAATTAATATTTAAATATTGAATATAATGAGCTATTGTTACAATGCAACAAAAGTGTTTCGTCTAACATATATTACGATTATTTGTCAAAGTGCAGGAGATTTTTGTACCTATATAAAATATCTGATTTAGCCTTTAGATAATAATCGGCAGGTTAACTATTAATGAATATATAATATATATTAAGATAATATTAGATTTAGCATATAATTAATTAAATATTGATAATAATAAAAAACGTATTTAAAATCTCATTTAATATTAAAATAAATTTATTTTTTTAAAATATTATAATGTGTTGTAATGCTAACAGTTACTGTTATTTTGAATTATTAATAAAAATTTTATTATATATCAACTTTCCACAAATCTTTATTGCATATTGTTAAAATGTAACAGCTGTGATTATTTAATTAATCTTCGAGTGGTTTATTTTAGACTCTATAATTTTAGTAGCACATCTCCTGAAAAATACATGTTTTTTTCTAAAAATGTTGTAAATCTATTTTATATTTCATATTGTATAAATAGAATTATATTTATACTTTGGTTATAGTAATCAGAATTTCTTAATAAGCTTTGTATATATGAAAATAAATAATATAATATATATACTATAAATTCCCAAATTCAGGACATACATTAGATCATGTATAATTATAAATATAGATATACATAGTGATTTGTCAATAGAGGATTATGACATTAATAAAAAACCATGATAAAGCCTAAAATTGCAATATGATATGCTATTTCCATATCAAACAGTAAACAAGTATCCATTAAACTTCTTCATCGTTAACAATATATCATTGCTTATGACTTTAGTATCATAAAGCATATATTTTACTCATCAAAGAAGCGATAGTTACTCTACATGAGCGAAAGATTTATTTAAAAAAAAGGGAAAAAATTACATCAAATATTTCCGTGATGCGATTAGGTTTTAATGTAATGTAATTATAATATAGACCATTCTAAATACAAATGAAAAGGGGAAAATCCTTTTAATTAATATATTCTAATCTTTTTTATTATAATATTTTCTAAATCTGTTTTATTCTACTAAATTAAATTTCATACAATTATTGTAGTTACTAATGAGGGAAAACTATATTTTGATTTCTTACTTTCTCTTTACTCTTCAGTTTTTCCATGCTCATTAGTATGGTAGCAGTAAAAAATATTTAGAATACAATTATATAGCATATCTAAATACAGTAAAGAAGAAAATCCTTTTAAAGGAATAAATATTGAGTGAACGCTTCACATAAGGCAACGGAACTCGGCTTCAAACCGTTAGATTTATGCCACTATGTCAACAGGGTCTTCTCAGGACGTAGATTTAAGTTAAGGTTGAGTTTTTATTATCTCAGTATATAGAATGTGAGACACTATATATTAGTTAAATGCACCGCGTAATACTCCATAACAGTAGAGGCCTGAGACGTACGATTACAGGTTTTAGAATTTTAAGAATTTTTTTTGTTGTAAATTTTTGTTAGAATTTTTAAAGAATTTTGAGAATTTTAGGAGATATTTTGTATATTTGATACATAAATTATTATATTTATATTTTTCAATATTAGAAAATTTCAAATAAAGTAAGAATATAAGTAGGATTATAGACTCAAGAACCTTGAAGATATTTTGAATTAGTGTATAAAAATTAGGAACAGAAAATGTAAAATAAGAATAGGTCATCATCCTATATATAATCAACCAAGTGTCGATATTGAATAGCTGATCTTTAAAAGAAAGCTTAGACTATGAGTAAGCAAAAAAGTGATAAAACCTCAATAAAGAATGGATAGTATTTGAGTGTGTAGAAAATTAGATGACCTGCCACACCCGATTCCAAAGACTTTCGAAATGTCAAACGCCAATCACACAAGACTCCCACAATCTCTTATTAAATGTTGAAGCAATGCCTTTAAGATTAGTAATTGGATTGTTGAATCAACAGTTATTTCAGTGGGGGAAAGTCCAAACTGTGAATCAGATAGGAATAGAATGATGAATTTCAGAATGATCCAGGACAATAGTGGTATGAGGAGTATATAGAGTATTTTTCATAAGTTGATAGATCAGAATATTAATGAGAGAGCTATTGTACTAACAGATATATAAGAAGATTCAGTAGTGGCTTAAAACTCATTATCTTCTCACAGGGATTTGGTGACATATTGCACGCGTTATCCCAACTCACGAAAGGGATATATTTTTGACAGCAAGATACACAGATAGAGTATATGAGTTAACGTAATTTATTCCTTTTGCTGTCAACAGGTATTGAAGTGGGGCAAGTCTATAGTATGAAAATATTTTTTGAAGTATTGACTTTTAATATTAGCACTACATTGGACTGCTAAAATTCTTCTGGAGTTTATGTCTTTCAGTGCTTCTTAAAAGTATAAGATCTTCCACTCCCATATTTATTATTCCGATAGGGCTAAATTTGGAAGGATTTGTGTAAATGGCCAAATAGAGTAATTTGAATTTTCAACCCAACTCTTGTCCTTAATCCACGATTGTGGAGCCGGAGCCGCGGAGCAGTAAGGTTTTACGTAGTGAAGGAGCCGCGGTGTCGTAGAGCAGCAAAGTTCAGGAATCATTCAACCTCGGGATTTTTCGTAAAAATATTAAAACTTCTTTATTTTCAAAGGACAAACGATACCATTATTATCTTCCTAATGTTTAACTGTTAAAACTAAGAGTGATATTTGCCTATTGTTATTATCATTATAATGTTATTATAGTTATTATTATTATAATTATAATTATAATTATAATTATAATTATAATTATAATTATAATTATAATTATATTATTATTATTATTATTATATTATTATTATTATTATTATTATTATTATTATTATTATTATTATTATTATTATTATTATTATTATTATTATTATTATTATTATTATTATTATTATAATTATAATTATAATTATAATTATAATTATAATTATTATTATTATTATTTTTATTATTATTATTATTATTATTATTATTATTATTATTATTATTATTATTATTATTATTATTATTATTATTATTATTATTATTTCACATAGATCTCACAATACCAATAAAGAGTACACTCACTTTACCTGCAGACACACACACACACATATATATATATATATATATATATATATATATTATGACCCAAAAGTAAGTGTACTGATGTCGCATTTAATTATCTATTGGACTTGCCTGAAATTACAAGTTATCTCCTTCAAAGTAAAGTATGACCCTTGCGAGGTTACACAGCGGTTCCAATGTTTCTTCCATTGTTCATAGCAGTACCGGAAGTCATTTTCCAGAAGTGTGTTTAGTTCACGTGTTACAGTATTTTTTATGTTTTCCATCGTACCAAAATGATGACCCTACAACTTCATTTTCAACTTAGGGAAGAGGTAGAAATCGCACAAAGCTAGATCTGGGCTGTATGGAGGATGTTGAAGTTCTTGAATCTTTTTGTTCGCCAGAAATTCCATAATTGAGAGCTCAGTGAGTAAAGTGATATATATATATATATATATATATATATATATATATATATATATATATATATATATATATATATATATATATATATATATATATATATATATATATATATATATTATTTATTTATACAAAACACCATATCCCACATAGCTGCAGGGTGGTGTTGGTGGCTTATAAGTTTTGAAACTTAACACCACCATTCACGAAAAGAAACATATGATAGAAGGGGGTTTTCAGCCCCTTGCTATCAGACGAAGAGAATTATGAATTTTCTTCCTATGACTCGACCGACGACTTCGCGAAACACAGCTTCACTTTTCATACTATTTAAAGTTTCAAATTCCTTTTCTTTTCTTTTTTAATTTTGCATGTCATTCCAAATAATTAATTAAAAGAAATGTTGTTGAAAAAATTGTTGCTCCTCCATCTCGGATTTTATATGAAAATAATTTAAAAATAAATACTTAAAATTTTGAAATTTTGAATTGTTAATATAAAATTTTCTTTACTAAATATGAAGCTTCAAACAATAAAGTACTCTCTTAAAAACAATTCCCAAAGATCTTCTTTAGTAATCCTCTTCTCAGATTTACAATCCTCTCTCCAATATGTATTCCTTTCAGATTTTCAATATCTTCTGCAGTCTTCCTGCTGCTGCTTCTCTTTCTTGCCTCCCATCTGGTTTCCACCGTGTCCACACTCGATGACAGTCGAATCATATATATATATATATATATATATATATATATATATATATATATATATATATATATATATATATATATATATATATATATATATATATATATATATAGTATGTTTATATATATATATATATATATATATATATATATATATATATATATATATATATATATATATATATAAACTACTACATGAACTTACATCTAGTGTCATCTACTCAATGAATGAATTAGTTCTTAAAAATAGAATAGCATCTGCCAGGTCCTCCTTCATTTTTCCTCTTAGGTCTGATTTTATAATGCTAAGAGCAGAAAAAGCCGTTTCAACGCTAATTGCTTTGGATGTAGATCAGTAACAGCGATTGCAGCTTCTTGTACAATGTCTGGATACTTATCGATGGCCTCTTCTAATTTAAGCTTCTAAGTTATATCAATTTTTTCAACTTCTTTCAGTGCAGCAGAGAAATTTTTTAAAGTTATGGAATATTGTGTACAAGGATGAGGAAGAACCTTGACCTTTTTCTTGAACCAGTCGAAGCTTTCGACTAAACTCTTCAATATCTAGAAGCTTTTCATACTCATCTTCTGAGCTTTCTGAAAAATGACTTGAGAAGGTAGTAATGGGGATAGTTGTAGTTTCATCACTTACAATATGTTCAGATGTATTCTTTTCTTCTTGAACTTCTTGCAACCTTTTAATACAAATGGTCACGTTGCAAAGTGCAGATTTAGCTTTTTGTTGTTGATCTTCATTTAAGCTTACCCTGTAGATAGGAATTAATATAAACAGCAGCTAGTATAGAATACAATTGTCAATGAGAGAAATTTCTCTTCGTACCTTGGAGTTTTTTATTTCTTCAGCATCTTAAATATAGATGGTATAAGGTTGAAGATTGAATTCATTAGAATATTGCATAAGGTGCAGGTTAAAAAAACTTCGAAGTTTGCAATTGCATTTTGTGATGTGGAAGTCGCAAGTGAGTGAACTTGTTTGAAGCGATTGAAGTCACTCACAGAGTCACAATTCATAACTTTGTCAGCTCAAAATTTTCTGATTCCAACTCTACTATCTTGAAAGTTACTCCGACTCCGACGTCTTGAAAACTACCGACTCCGACTCCGACTCCGACTCCACCCTCTTCAAAATTACCGACTCCGACTCCGACTCCGACTCCACCCCTTCAAAACTACCGACTCACCGACTCCCGACTCCGCGAACTCCGACTCCGACTCCGACTCCACAACCCTGGTTAAAAGTATCACAGATAAACAGATTGGAGAGGAACAATGTGGTTTTAGAGATGGTCGAGGATGTGTGGATCAGGTATTTACTTTGAGAATGCTGGCAGAGAAATTCTTAGAAAAGTAAAAAGATGTTCTTGCATGCTTTCTTGATTTGGAAAGGGCATATGATAGAGTGCAAAGAGGGAAGTTGTGGAGAACATTAGAAAGTTATGGAATAAATGGTTTGCTATTAAAGACAATTAAAGCATTTTACAAGAATAGCAGAGGGTGTGTTAGGATTAACAGGAAGGAAGAGGAGTGGTTTAAAATAGGAGTGTTTCTGAGACAAGGTTGTGTTATGTCTCCATGGTTGTTTAATATCTTTATAGATAGTGTAGTTAAGGATATGGATAGATTTGGGAAAGGAGCTGATATGAATCTGAATAAAAGTAATTGGGAGATGAGCGTCTTACTTTTTGCATACGATTCTGTGTTGATTGCCGATACAAAGGAAAAACTACGAGATTTGGTGCTTGAGTTTGAACGAGTTTGCCAAGGAAAAAGAATAAAAATCAATTCAGCTAAAAGTAAAGTGATGAAAATTAGCACAAAACCAAAAGAAGACGATTCTCAATCTGGGTTGGATATCATAAAGGTGAATGAGGAATGCCAAGCAGAGACAACAGTTTTTAGATACTTAGAAACGGATATTGGAGCTTTCGGAGGCATGAAAGAAGAGATTGACTATAGGGTTGCTGAGGGTGAAAGAGTATTAAGCAGCCTTAGAGAATTATGGAAAAATGGAAATTTAACAAGGAGGGTAAAAATGAAATTGGTCGAGTGTATAATTGCTCCAACTGTTCTGTATGGATGTGAGACTTGGGCATTAAACACTAAAATGAAAAAAAAGAGTTGAGGTTTTAGAAATGAAAGGTTTACGAGATATTTGTGGAATAAAGAGAGTAGATATTATTAGAAATATAAGGATAAAGGATATGTGCCGATAGGAGAAATGTCTGATGGAAAGAGCAAATCAAGGGGTATTAAGATGGTATGGTCACGTGCTTAGAATGAATGATAATAGATTGACTAAGAAGGTTTTTAAATCCGAAGATGTAGGCAATAGGAGAAGGGGCAAACCAAATGGAAGTGGGTTGATGGAGTAAAGGAGCTATTAATAGCAAAGGGGATTAGTATGGATGAAGGAAATAGATTAAATACTTAGATATTTTTTGGATTACGCAAAAGAATTTTTTTTTTTAATTTCCAAAAAATTTTTTTGGAAAATTTGTTCCAAAAACAAATCCAAAACTATAGCATATACAAAGAAATTATCTAATTAAAAAATGCGCATCTCTCCTGACTACATATGCCCTGAAAATTTCATACACTTCGCATGAACAGAAAAAAAATTATCGGAATTTTTCATTTTAAAATCCAAAAAAAGTGGGTTTTGAAATTTGACAAGGCTGAGAAGAAAACTCAAAAATCGAAAAAATATTTTTTGCATATTGTAGGTAATGAACCCATCTATGTATGTTTCAAGTTGGAAGTTGATACGACAAATGTCAAAAACATGGGTTTTGAAAAATTGTAAATTCGGAAAGAATGACTACAGACACAAAAAAACAATCTAAAACGACGTTTTAGAGGGCAAAAAAAGCTACAGTTTGGTGTTCATAGAGTCAAAATCGGTTGAAAATTCCAAATTTTATGTTCATTTTTAGGGGAGAAATTAGGCTTAGCACAAACTGAATATAGATATTCCCTTTTTAAATGCGAAAAACAATAGCTTCATTGAAGTGGTATTAATAATAAATAGAGAATCAGTATTCCCGGCAAAGCTTCTTTCAGAGCAAATTTTCATTTTTTAGGTTTCTCGAAAAGTTTGGAGACTAATCGCTCTTTCTCTTTATTGTTCAACAGGAATTGCTCATGACGCTTATTTGGTAACAATGACTCATCGAAAAGTATATTTCTTTAACCGCCAATGATGCTCAATTGGTTTTTACTTTGGTAGCTATATCACCAGCAAATCTTGTCGAAAATAATGATGGCATTGTATTTGTAGTACTTTTTTACGTTGTCCACTTATTTCGATAGGACAGAACAAAACGTTTCTTTGGGATGCCAGTAACAACTTATAGAGCAATGATTTCTTCGTTCTGCACATTCCTCCCATCAAACAGAGAAAGTGGATAAGGGGCAAAATTGAATTCAATTAACTCTTCATAAGATTTTTATTGAGTGAAATTCTACGGAAAAGTATTTCAGGGATAATAGGAATCTCTTCATTATATAGGTTTTTACATTTGAGGTAAACCTTTTAGAGGCACAATTATTTTCTTCTTAAATTTGAACGCTGGCTTTGATTTGGCTAGCAGATTTTTCATACGCTACGCCCAAACAATTTGTACCAAATAAAAAGCAATTACCGCTTTTCTGATCCCTAAAAGGTTTATTTTAGATTTATTGCTTTGCTCTTGTATTTTCATTAAAAAAAAAACTATATTACCATTTTGGTGTTTCTGTCCTACAAATTTTTGTCGAAATGACTTGAAATTTGAACTTTATAATTATTGTCAAACAATTTATTATCAGCTTTTATTTTTTTGATATCTGAACCAGACCCTAAAAATGATCGAATTCCGAAGACCACCTTAAAATGGTTTAGAAAAAGAAAATACTGGCATAATATTTTTTTTCCTGAACATCTAAACAACGAAAATTTTAAGTATAAATTGTGGTTGGGAGAGATACATTTTCATTTAGAGAATTTTTATTTAAATGAAACAGTTTTTCCTTCTGAGCATGCTACATATTTTAAAAATGTTTTTTAAATTTTTTAAAAATTTCATGAGTATGCAGAAAAATTATTTGAATAAAAAAAAGTCTTCCCCAACAATATAGGAACTGAAAATCTGATGTTGATTGGATGGGTAGAAAAAAAAGACACTTTTTCAAAATTTTTTGAAAAGTAAAAAATTAAAATTTATTTTTATTATTATTATTATTGTTATTATTATTAATATTATTATTATTATTATTATTATTATTATTATTATTATTATTATTATTATTATTATTATTATTATTATTATTATTATTATTATTATTATTATTATTATTATTATTATTATTATTATTATTATTATTATTATTATTATTATTATTATTATTATTATTATTATTATTATTATTATTATTAGTATTATTATTATTATTATTATTATTATTATTATTATTATTATTATTATTATTATTATTATTATTATTATTATTATTATTATTATTATTATTATTATTATTATTATTTTTATTATTATTATTATTATTATTATTATTATTATTATTATTATTATTATTATTATTATTATTATTATTATTATTATTATTATTATTATTATTATTATTATTATTATTATTATTATTATTATTATTATTATTATTATTATTTTTATTTTATTATTAATATAGTTCTTGTTCTTCTTTTTCTTCTTCTTTTTCTTTTTCTTTTTCTTTTTCTTTTTCTTTTCTTTTTCTTTTTCTTTTTCTTTTTCTTTTTCTTTTTCTTTCTTCTTCTTTCTTTCTTCTTCTTCTTCTTCTTTTTCTTTCTTCTTCTTTCTTCAATCTTCCTCCTTCTTCTTCTTCTTCTTCTTCTTCTTCTTCTTCTTCTTCTTCTTTCTTCTTCCTTTCTTCTTCTTTCTTCTTCTTCTTTCTTCTTTTTCTTTTTCTTTTTCTTCTTCTTCTTCTTCTTCTTCTTCTTCTTCTTCTTCTTCTTCTTCTTCTTCTTCTTCTTCTTCTTCTTCTTCTTCTTCTTCTTCTTACCTTCTTCGACTACGTGAATTAGATATCCATTCTTTAGAGACAAGAAGATTGAGAGGAAAATTAATAGAAGTTTTCAAAATACTAAATAAATTTGACAATGTCGATTACAGGCAATTCTTTAGATATGATTTTAATGATGTAACACGAAGTAATGGGCATAAACTTTGTCATAAACGATTTCAAACAAATATAGCAAAGAATTTCTTCACTTACGATGTAATTGAGAAGTGGAATAGTCTTTCTTATGAAATAGTGAACAGCGGCAACATCGATTTATTCAAGAAAAAGTTAGATAAACACTTTAAGGAAATTGGTTTGTGAACTTCAACTCATACCGAATCTTCCTTTATTAAAACGATAGAATTAGATAAGGTGAAATCAAACGAACTATTGAGATCATTTGATAAATGTTAAAAGTACATCTTAAAAGAATTAGGGCGCCGAACTTATATTGAACAGTTTTAATGTTTACCCCTTAGAGGTAAATTTACCGCAAATGTTTACCGCTGTTCTAGCGCTCTAAGTCGGTGGTCGCATTGATCACACTAACATCTTAATTTGTAATAACAGCTTTGATGTTCGCCGCTTAGAGGGTTATTTCTAACGTTCTAAGCCGGTGACATCATCGATCACATTATCATAATATTTTGTATTAACAATTTTGATGTCCACCACTTAGAGGGTTATTTCTAACGTTCTAAGCCGGTGACCTCATCGATCACACTATCGTCTTAATTTGTAATAACAGTTTTGATGTCCACCACTTAGAGGGTTATTTCTAACATTCTAAGCCGGTGACATCATCGATCACACTACAATAATATTTTGTAATAACAGTTTTGGGGTTCACCGTTTAGAGGGTTAATTATAACGTTCTAAGCCGGTGACCTCATCTTCCCTCAGACTAGCCTTGAGTGGACTGTAAAGTCTTTGCTAGTCGGTGTTCTGTAGTTCTGTAGTTCTGTAGTTCTTCTTCTTCTTCTTCTTCTTCTTCTTCTTCTTCTTCTTCTTCTTCTTCTTCTTTCTTCTCTCTTCTCTCTCTCTTCTTTTATTTCCTTTCTTCTTCTTCTTCTTCTTTCTTTCTTTCTTTCTTCTTTTTTCTTTCTTCTTTCTTTCTTCTTCTTTCTTTCTTCTTCTTCTTTCTTCTTCTTCTTTCTTCTTCTTTATTAAAACAGTAGGAAATAGAAGGAAAATTTGAAAGATATAAAAATTACAGAAGAAAATTTTAAAGGTATAAAAATTTATTACTTTTTTATTTCACTTTATAAAATTATTATTTTATAATTTGAAATACAATTAATTGAATTTTAATTTTTCAGATTTTTATTTTTATTTTTAATAATTTTGCTTTTGGTGAAGCAACTTATTTAAATTTTAACAATGCCTGCAACCCGCTTCACTTGCTCTTGTTGTAATACTAGCCGGTGGTATTCAGATTTTCCTGAAAATACATTGGCTAATAAATTTTCTGTCTGCTACTTCTGTAGCTTTGAAAAAAATATAGAGAATATTCAAAATGAAATCATTGGTCTAAAGAATGTGATAGGTAACTTAGAGAAAAACATAAATGTGACTAACTCCCCTAAACAAAATTCCTTAATCATTGGAACAAAGAATTTGATGAGCAAAGTTAATAATGTTTCACAGGGGACTTATGTGGCTGAAAGAGCCTTAAGTTCTTTTAAAAACAATTTAGACTTGTGTAGAAATACAGAGAAAAAACAAAGTGACCATTCGAAGGACAATGACAAAGACAAATTTACGAGGGTCTCTAATGGAGTCAAACCCAAATTAAGACCTAACTTTGAACTACCGACCTCGAATCCCTTTTCCCTCTTAGAAGTTGAAAAATGTGAAACTGAAACAGTTTTGATTGGAACTTCAATGGTACGTAACATGAATAAAGAATTTATTTCGCGTAATCCTACAAAAAGAAAATATAAAAGCGTTTCAGGAGGAAGAATCCATAATTTTGAAAATGAATTGAAGGATTTACAAGTTAAGGATAATAATAGTCTAGTATGTGTCATGATTGGATCGAATGACGTATACAAAAAGGAAACTGTGGTCAACGAACACAAATGAAAGAAAAAACAGGTAACGTTTTGTGTCTGGGAATTTTGCCTCGTAATTTAATGGGCTTAAGATTTTCCAGCAAGGCTATATTTTTCAACACCAGACTGGAAGAAATTTGCAAGGATGAAAACGTCTCTTTTGCTAATTTTTGGGGAAGTTTTACTGATCAAAATTGTTTATTTGCAAGGGATGGGGTTCATTTGAATGACATTGGTGATGCAAGATTGGGTCGACTCTTGGACACAGAGGTTAGGAAAATACACAGAGAGAGACAATTGCTAAGAAACAGGTTTTTCGGGATGGTCCAAGTCCTCGCTCGATATGTGCGAAATGAAAGCGGTATCTTTTAACGCAAGAAGTATCCGGAACAAAATAAATGAATTTAAAGCTATTGTTTACATAGAAAATTACGATATAATTACAATTAATGAAACATGGTGCAACTTTAAAGATCGTGATTTTGTTTCGGAATTTCAAATTAATGGCTATAAATTATACTTCAAGGATAGAAACAATAATAAGGAAGGGGGTGGCGTTATGATTTACATTAAAAATATATATCTAACTACTCAGCTGGAACTAGCTGATGTTAATGAAATTGATATACTTGGTGTTAAAATAGAAACATCGAATATAAAATTGAACTTAATAAATGTCTATCGTCCACCGTCCTCACAATCAGTAATAGATGTAGCTTTGTATAAAGAATTGAGCAGAGTCTCAGAAGGGTACACAATAATTGTAGGAGACTTTAACTGCCCAAATATCGACTATAATTTACTTGATGCAGATCCAGAAGGAAAGCGATTACTAAAATTCTTAGGAGATAATTTCCTTTTTCAAATAATTGATTGCCCTACGAGGGGAAACAATATTTTAGACCTATTAATAGTGAGTCACTTGAACTTGGTAAGAAGTTTTGAGGTTATCGAACCCATTGGTAAAAGTGATCATAACATGATTAAATTTACCATTAATATTGAAAACAAAATACACAACAATTACTTGAAATTTCCAGATTTTAAGAACGCCAATTTTAATGGCTTAAAAGATAGTTTATCTGTCTATGACTGGGATGAGATATTAACAGGAAATGCAAATGTAATGTGGGATACGTTTCTACAAATATTTAAAGACAAAGAAAAAGATTTTGTTCCATATAAAATGAAGCTAACTTTACCAAATTCGAAGCCAAGATGGTGGAATAATGAAATTAGAGATTCTTTAAGTAATAGAAATAGAGCATATAAACTATGGAAGTCGTCTCCTTCAGTGGAAAATAATAATAGTTACATAGCTTGTCGGCGAAGCTGCAAACGATTAATTAGATATTATAAACGAAACTATGAAATTAATATTGCTCGTGAATGTAAAATTAATCCTAAAAAGTTTTACAAATATGTTAATAACAAAAGTTCCATTAAGGAATCAATTGGACCTTTACTGGACATTAATGGTAATTTAAAATCAAACAGTGCTGATATGGCAAACATTTTAAATAATTTTTTCTCGACAGTTTTTACGAAAGAGAATCTAGATAGCCTGCCTAGCATGGAAGACATAAGGGATTTTTATGCAGATAACATTTTAGATACATTTGAAATTCTAGAAGAGGAAGTTGCTTTCCAGATTGATAAACTATTAATAAATAAATCACCTGGACCAGATGGATACTATCCAATGCATCTCAAAAATTTGAAAGACATATTAGTGAAACCTTTGACAATGCTTTTCAATAAGTCTTTAAAGGAAGGAATAGTTCCTCATGATTTCAAAATTGCTAATATAACTCCCATTTTCAAAAAAGGAGATCGTAAGGTTCCGAATAACTACAGACCAATTAGCTTGACTTCTATAGTTGGTAAAATTTTTGAAGCAATACTAACTAATAGGTTAGTTGCACATCTTGAAGATCATGGATTGCTCAAGAATACCCAACACGGTTTTAGAAGAAATAGATCATGCTTAACAAATTTGCTAGAATTTTTTAATGTGGTTATTAACGATGTAGATAATTATAAATCCTTCGATGTCATTTACTTAGACTTTCAAAAGGCATTTGATACCGTCCCTCATCAAAGATTATTGGAAAAGCTTAGAGCTCATGGTATTCGAGGAAGACTTTTAAATTGGATTAAAAATTGGCTTTCGGATCGACAACAACGAGTCGTTATCAATGGTGAATGCTCAGATTGGACGAATGTTACTAGTGGTGTACCCCAAGGATCTGTCCTGGGTCCAATACTGTTCATTATATATGTAAATGACATAGATGATAATATTTTAGGCAATATTTCGAAATTTGCGGATGATACGAAACTTGGAAATCGCATAATATGTGAGAAAGATTATCAATTACTCCAAAGCGACTTAAACAAGATTGTAAATTGGTCAAAAACATGGCAAATGAAATTTAATACCGATAAATGTAAAGTTATACATTTTGGGAGTAGGAACAATGAATATGATTACAAAATAGATGACACAATTATCAAAGTTGTCAGTGAGGAAAAGGATCTAGGAGTATTAATTAATAAGGATTTAAAGTTTGCGAAACAATGTGCTGAAGCTGTTAAAAAAGCAAATAAAGCTCTAGGATTTATTGCCAGAAACTTCGAATATAAATCTAAAAATATAATACTTCCTCTCTATAAAACATTAGTTAGACCTCATCTGGAATACGCAGTGCAGTTTTGGAGTCCATACCTCAAAAAAGACATAGAAAAAATTGAAAGAATTCAAAGAAGAGCAACTAAATTAATCCCTGAATTGAGAGGTAAATCATACGAGCAACGACTACGTGAATTAGATATCCATTCTTTAGAGACAAGAAGATTGAGAGGAAAATTAATAGAAGTTTTCAAAATACTAAATAAATTTGACAATATCGATTACAGGCAATTCTTCAGATATAATTTTAATGATGTAACACGAAGTAATGGGCATAAACTTTGTCATAAACGATTTCAAACAAATATAGCAAAGAATTTCTTCACTTACGATGTAATCGAGAAGTGGAATAGTCTTTCTTATGAAATAGTGAACAGCGCTAACATCGATTCATTCAAGAA
Organism: Trachelipus rathkii; assembly: GCA_015478945.1. Taxonomy (NCBI): domain Eukaryota; kingdom Metazoa; phylum Arthropoda; class Malacostraca; order Isopoda; family Trachelipodidae; genus Trachelipus; species Trachelipus rathkii. The sequence goes on along the minus strand of JABUQX010128821.1, from coordinate 21,304 downwards.
AAAGTTAGATAAACACTTTAAGGATATTGGTCTGTGAACGTCAATTCAACTCGATTTTACTTTATTCAAATACAAGAATTAGTAGTATCCTGAATATGGTAAAATCAAACTAAAAAAATTGAAATCATTTAGAAAATGTTATAAGTACAGCGTAAAAAGAATTACGGCTTGTAGTAGCTTTGATGTTCATGGCTTGCAAAGTATCCGTTCTAGGATAGTGATATCATCGATCGCACTTAACCTGTAATAAATAGCTTTGATGTTTACCGCATAGAACATCTGTTACAAATAACTGTAATGAATAACTGTAGTAAGTGGCTTTGATGTTTATCGCATAGAACATATCTGTTCTAAGACGGTGATCTAATCGATCACACTGAATAACTGTAGTAAATATTTTTGATGTTCACCGCATAGAACATATCTTTTATTATAAATTTACTTTTTCGATTTTTTGAGTTTTGTGCTCAGCGTCCACCAATTTCCAAACCCATTTTTTTTTTTTTTGAATTTTGAAATGAAAAATTGCGATAATTTTTTTTCTGTTCAAGTGAAGTGGATGAAATTTTCAGGGCATATGTAGTCGGGAAAGATGCATCTTTTTTACTTAGATAATTTTTGTGTATACTCAAAAGAAATTTTTTAAAAAATTTTTGAAAATTTTTTTTTGGAAAATTTGTTCCAAGAACAAATCAAAAACTAATTCATATACAAAGAAATAATCTAAGTAAAAAATGTGCACCTCCCCCGACTACATAAGCCCTGAAAATTTCATCCACTTCGCCAGAACAAAAAAAAATTTATCGCAATTTTTCATTTCAAAATTCAAAAAAAAATGGGTTTGGAAATTGGTGGACGCTGAGCACAAAACTCAAAAAATCGAAAAAGTACTTCTGTACTTTTTTAGATAATGGACCTATCTATGCATATTTCAAGTTTGAAGTCATTTTGTAAAAAATTCTGGAAGTTGCCTCCAAAAATGTCAGAAACATGAATTTTCATGAATTTTGAAAAATTGAAAATTCTGAAAGAATGACTACAGTCACAGAAAAACACCGGAAATCAACGTTTTAGAGGGCAAAAAAAGCTACATTTTGGTGTTTATATAGTCAAAATCGGCTTCTTATTGCTTTGATGTTCATGGCTTGCAAAGTATCCGTTCTAGGATAGTGATATCATCGATCGCACTTAACCTGTAATAAATAGCTTTGATGTTCACCGCATAGAACATCTGTTACAAATAACTGTAATGAATAACTGTAGTAAGTGGCTTTGATGTTTACCGCATAGAACATATCTGTTCT
>JABUQX010128820.1:17500-22509 GCA_015478945.1 Trachelipus rathkii | reverse complement strand
ACTGTTCTCAAAATGTATATCAAAAGACAGGTAACTGTGTGACCTTGAGCAGACTGATAGAATATTTTCTTCTTCTCTCTCTCTCTCTCTCTCTCTTCTCTCTCTCTCTCTCTCTTCTCTCTCTCTCTCTCTCTCTCTCTCTTCTCTCTCCTCCCCATTTATTTTCTTTTTTTTTCTCTTCTGTAATAATAATAATAATAATAATAATAATAATAATAATAATAATAATAATAATAATAATAATAATAATAATAATAAAAATAATAATAATAAAAATACACACTTATTGATTGAAGCGGAAGTCTGAACCGTGCCCGGAGCCGGAGTAAGAACCGCGTCCCGGAGCCGAGTAAGAACCAAATCCGCACCCCGGAGCCGGAGTCGAGTCGGAGCGAGCGGAGTCGGAGTCGGAGTCGGAGTAGGAGTCGGAGTCAGAGTCGGAGTAGAATAAATCAATGACAGACAAACATAAACAAACATAGACAAACATAGACAAACATAGACAAAACCTTCAGGTGCTGTTCTTGTTTGTCGAATTACTAGCCCTCTGGGCCACACTCTCCCCTGCTTCCAATATATCTCTATTCATTATATCGAAAAGTGGTCTCGGACTGGAGGCATAACTACTTATATGGCCGGTTTGCATGTCCACCTTTTCGACTAGCTTTAGCAGATTTGCATCCAACCATTGATGTAATTGTTGAAAGACAGTATGATCCTAGAAGCCCTTAAAGTTAATATACAATTTTTTTATTAATATATACATCACCCACTTAATAAGTTTTAATATTTGACATGATGATTGTATTAAATTCAAATAAGGTAGAATTCATGCTTTTGCAATATATTATTTTGTACTTTTTTAATTGATTGGGTACGAAAAATTATCTGATATTTAAATGGTTCACGACAGACAAAAAGATTGAAAATCGCTGCCTCAGAGCATAAATCTTTCAGTTTAATTTCTTAAATATTATTATTAATATGAGAAAGGAAAAACTTTGAAGTTAATTTCGATTGAGAGTCAAGAGTCAAATATTTTTCCGACTTCCGAGTCTGACTCTGACTATTGACACTTTTAGGCAAAAATTTCGTTTCCAACTCCCTCCAAAACCTCTGACTCAACGACTCCGCAACTTTGACAGCAACTAAACGATATTTTTTTTTTCATCTCAAAATTTTCTTTTATAGACCGAGACTGACTAAGTTGCATCGCTGATCTCTTTGGAGCTGGGGTTCAAACAACTTCAACTACAATTTATTGGGCTATTACTATAAGACAACATTTCCGGAGGTTCAAAAAATGCTTCAAAAAGAGGTTGATGAAGTTCTTGGCAAAGAAAGACAAGCAACTTTGAGATGACAAGCAAAGGTATTCTGAATAAATTCGCTTTGGATGAAAGAATACTAATTTTGCATATTATGCCGCTCGAATAAGGAAATAAATAAAAATAAAACAAATATTTCAGACTCCCTTATACAGAAGCCTTTATCAATGAGACACTTCGTTATTCTTCTCTAACTCAATTCAGTCTTCCTAGAACTGTTGCTAAAGACACGAAATTAAACGGATATATCATTCCAAAAGTAAGTACAACAGTATCATACATTAAATCACAGTTCACTACAATACTGTTGCAGTACTACTTATATTTATATATATATATATATATATATATAGAGTAGTAGTAGAGAGAAAGAGAGAGAGAGAGAGAGAGATATATGTTATATATATATATATATATATATATATATATATATATATATATATATATATATATATAAAAATAAAAATAAAAAATAAAAAAAAAAATAATAATAATAATATTATTATTAATAATAATAATAATAATAATAATAATAATAATAATAATAATAATAATAATAATAATAATAATAATAATAATAATAATAATAATAATAATAATAATAATAATAATAATAGTATTTGCATTTTTTAAAATATCGATTCAAAATCTACAATTCTTTTTCGAAATGACTTTTATACTTTAACTATACATTACCCACAAAATGCAGAGATTAGACGATAAATTGTTGACCCCAGATCTCAGATACTGTCGAATTTCAAATCCTACTTTTTTTGGTTTTAAAAATGAAAAATTATCATAATTTTTTTCCCTGGTAAAGGATGGAGGAAATTTTCAGAGCTTTTGTAGTCGGGAGAAATACACATTTTTTTTTACTAATATCATTGTTTTGTATATAAAGTAGTTTTTGATTTGGAACAAATTTAAAAAAAATTTTTTTTGGGGAAATTTGTTATTAATATTTTTTGGAGTATACAAAACGATTATCTTAGTAAAAATGATGTATCTCGCCCGATTATATATGCCCTTGAAATTTGATGTTGATCAGATAAGTAGAAAAAAAAATATCAAAAATTTTATTTTTCAAAAAAAAATAGTTTTTTTTTCAGAAAAAGTGAAATATGATATATATAGTATATATATATATATATATATATATATATATATATATATGTTATATATATACAGTTATGTTATATATATATAATATAGGGATATATATATATATAGTATATATATATATATATATATATATATATATATATATATATTATATATATAGATATATGTTATATATATATGGGTATATAAATACAGGTATATATATAATAAGGTTATTGTTAGTATATATATATATATATATATACATATATATATATATATATATATATATATATATATATATATATATATATATATATATATATATATATATATACATGGCTCATTTCAAGAAGATCAAAAATAAATGCTACTTCAATGATTGAGGGTAAAGATTATGTTAGCAGGTTAAACATAACCCAACCCAATCCCAACCCAACTTAACCCAACCCAATCAACCTGGGTCCCCAACCCAACTCCAACCCAACCCAACTCAACCCAACCCAACCCAACCTAACCCAACCCAACCCAACCTAATTCAACCAATCAATTTAACCAACCCCTGTCCCCTATTAACTGAGTCAATCCCTTATAATAAATGTCCATATATATATATATAGTATAAGAGAGATATATATATATATATATATATATATATATATATATATATATATATATATATATATATATATTAGTTTATATATGTAACATCCGCGTCCGCACGCCCGCATCCGCGCTACCCGCACATTATTGATTCAGATCCGCATCCGCGGTTCTGCGGATGTTGGGTGCGGATGTTTATTGTTGAGATTTGATAAAGAATTTTATAATAAAAATACTAAGATGAATCTGAAAAAGAAAATGTAAAAGAGTTGAAGGCAATTCAAAAACGGCTTGATATTCCATATCTTAATGTTATCAAAGACATTCCAACTCGCTGGAATAATACACTTCATATGATGGAAAGAAGTATTGCTCAAAGAGCTTCTTGCTTCGTACGCCAGTAGTTCGTATTCCAAAGTTAACAATCTTATTAATTTGGAAAATGACATCAAATCACACCGCATTAAGCTATTGAAACCATTTGAAGAAACTACCAAAATAATCAGCCTCTAGAGCTTCTGTCTCCGATGTAATCATTAATCTCAACGCTAAGTGTTAAAGCATTTCTGAAACCATCTTCAAATGAAAAGGATGACGGTTTAAAAAGAATGAAAGATGTAATTAAATTAGAGCTAGAAAAACTTGGTTCTATGGAAATTAATGATCTTCGCGTTTATTGCAACTTTTATTAGATCCCCTTGCCATAAAGCAAGGCAAAGTTTTTTGTTAACAATATTAGAACAAGTTAAATCGTTACTTTGTGTTGCAGTTGAAAAACTTCAATCCGAACAGTTCATTAATTCTGCCACCCATTAAAGTGCGAAAACGAAATTTATACAGAACCACCAATTCTTCTGCAATCAATAACAGATCTACCGAAGAATTTCTACAGCCCAGTAGTGATGAAGAAACACAGCATTAACAAAAGATGTGGTGCAACACGATTAAAAACCATCACCAAGAAAACGATTAGATTCAAATGATGATCCAATCCGTTGGTGGAAAGTTACAAATGTTTACCTACGCTTGAGTAAACTGCAAGTGAAATACTTGGTCGATTCCAAATTCAGCTCCCAAGTTCGAGTATTAGCAATGCTGGGCTCTCAGCAGAAAATTGATGTTTCTCAAGTCCAACTCCTTCCTATATTTGAATTTCAATACTGGTGCAAAAGTATATGATCCATTGTAAAATCTCTTTCTTTAAGGGCGAAGGTTGGGGAAGAGGTTGGTAGGGGTGTGATTTGGAGTTGGGTCCCAGTCCTGTACCCTGGTAACAATCATATTAATAGATTGTGGCTAAAATCGAAATATATATATATATATATATATAAAGAGTAGATAAGAGTATATGTTATATATATATATAAGTATATATATATATATATATATATATATATATTATATAAGCAGGTATATATATAATGATCCGCATCCGCAATCCGCATCCCGCATCCGCGGATATTAAACGTAAAACACTGCATTCGCATCCGCATCCACATCCGCGAGAGAACAAAATCACACCTGCTGCGTCACTAATATATATATATATATATATATATATATATATATATATATATATATATAATATAAGAGTATATATATATATATATATATATATATAGGTATATATATATATATATATATATAGAGTATATATATATATATATATATATATAAATATATGTATATATATATATATATATATAAGAAGAATATATATATATATATATATATATATATATATATATATATATATATATATATATATATATATATATTTATAGATTTTTGATTTTGCCATTTCTTGAACGGCAACTACAACTAGCTATTGAGAATATTTCACAATTCCCAATGGGGTAACTCCCATTTCTCTCCCACCAAAACTCCGCAGTGCTTTTTAAGAAAAAAGGGAATCGAAGAATCTGCCACCTTCTTCCCGCGAACCTAACCTTATATGGTTCGCCATTCCTGTAACTT
>JABUQX010128820.1:7500-12500 GCA_015478945.1 Trachelipus rathkii | reverse complement strand
TATTAGTAGTATATAATATTAATAATATATATATATTATTCAAATTTACTATAAAGGATTCGGTAGTTATTTGCAGCAGAAAGGCTTTCCCATTTTGACGGCAAACATTTCGGATTCACCAAAAATTGTTTCGACCTGAAAGGTTTATAAACGAAAGCGGGAAATTGGGAGTTTCACCGAAGTCAGGATAATTTTCCATTTAGACACTGGTAGGCAACGTCTCTTTTTTACATAATACAAACATCACAACATAATATAATAACAATATAATATTAAATAATAATAATAAATAATAATAATAATAATAATAATAATAATAATAAATAATAATAATAATTAATAATTATAATAAAATAATAATAATAATAATAATAATAATAAATAATAATAATTGATACGTAAAAATTATTTTTTTAATTAATTAATTACTTTGCCATTATTTTGCAATCAAAATTTTATACATATTTTTTTTTCTAAGGAACAACGGCAGTTGCATTGGGGAATCATTGGGCAAGGATGGAATTATTTATATTTTTTAACAAACTTCTGGTGCAAACATTCCTAGGAATTTTGCGGTCCCCAAAGGAGAATCTCTCAACATCGCATCGAAAGATTTACCTTCTTTAATTTTCCGAAAGATAGAACAAAATTATTCTTGTTATCCTCAAGAGGTTAAATTTAATATTTTCAGGGGTTTAGCTATTCTTGGAAATAATTTTCAATGTGCGTTTTGTGATTCATATGGAGCATTACTATCTTTCAAATTATAACTTTTGTATCTGTTTAATAAAGGTTTGTGGAATAAACCTGATTTTAGATATTCTATCCTCAATCACTTTTCTGCAGGGATGCACGAAAAAAATCAAATGAAAAAAAATAAACTGATTTTTTTCTTGAATTTTTTTTAATAAAAAAAAATCATGATTTTTTTGATTTTTTTGTTTTACATTTTTTTTTTTTTATTTTTTTTTTTTTTTTTTTTTTTTTTTTTTTTTATTTAAAGTGGATTCACATTAAAATATAAATTAAAAAATTAAATTAAAATAATTATATTAAGGTTACTCTGTTCCAAATTTCTACACTATTGTCAACAAAGGATCATGTTTCAAACAGGTTTCTTTTATTTCTGATGTAACATTTATCAATATTACAAATAATATCACGTGTTACTATTAAGTATTAATCAAAACCCCCTTATTTCACCCCAATAAACAATTATTCGACTTTCTCAATTATCGAAAAATTTTTTAATATATATGAAGTTTTTAATAATATTTTTTCAATTTTTCAACAAACTATTGGCATTGCTAACCCAGTAAGTCCGTTACACTTCTTAGTGTTTGCTGTTTCATTGTGCATAGGACGTATAGGCCCTATTTTTAAATGATATGATATTACATAGATTAAATATCAACTTCAAAAATAATACTATAGATTCGAAACTTAAAAAACGTTTGTTTATAATTTAATTTGCTTTCGGTATTTCTTTCGTCATTTCGAGAACTTTTCATACGATTTGGGTAGTCGGCAGTCGGCACACATTCCAAATAAAACTTTTATGATATTTTTCAGTTCTAAAACACTTCAGTATTTCAACAAATCAATTCGGCCAGGGAGAAGTAATTTTATTCGGAAAATGTTGCGTTCTGCGGCAATTTCATCGACTAAATCGACAATAGAGGATATTTTTTCAACAAACTTTCATTTATTTCGTCAATTGGAATCGATAATTGACGGATTACCAATAGTATTAGGCAATTAAAACTGGTATTTACCTTTTCTACATATTTATTCGTCATTTAAGGATAAATATTCAAGTACATTATAAAAAGCAAATTGAGTCAAAATTGTACCAGTTTAAATTATGCTAATTTAATATGTATAAAGTTTAGTTTGTAGTGGGTTGGGGGGGGAAAGTTTTGTTGGGCACCGCTCTCTTCGCTTTTCTTAACATGTGGCACGATTGTGGAAAATATTCTCTTCCCTCTTCATTAAAGTTTCGGAATGGTAAATCTGTCTAAAAATGACTGAGTAGGTTATATGGAGCTCTGACTCTTGCATAAAATTCCTTTTCGACAAATTACAATGTTTCACATTTATGTTTCAATGGGCGGAATCTGGTTTGGGTGAAGAATCTAATTTTCTTCCTACGCAAGTACTACTGAATAAGTTGACCAAATTTCTTGGTAAAATATATGAGATCAAATTTGGAAATTTGTAACATCGCTCCATTGAACAAAAAATGTCATTCGCATTATATTTAATATTTCCTTAGATTCTACTTCGAATTGTTCAGCTAAACAATTTATGCTACCCTAATCGGTAGTGTTTCGTCCTAGAGTTTCTGAGACTTTAACTTCATTAACTGACAACTTCATGAAAGAAAAGAGACGTTGATACTTTGATTCATTCAGGAGTGGAACGTAATTTTAAATATTTCCATCTGAAAAACAAAGCAATACTATTCCATGACTCAATTATTTATTACCATCATATAATCTTTGTCTTATATTTAGGGGGACGTTGCGCGTATGGATTTCCTAACTTTTGAGGGTAGAAATCATCAATTCTATGATTTTTAGGTTTTAACACTTTCTAGTGTAGAATTTTATGCTCTTTCCAATGGTCTGGTTATTTTTAACAGGCAAGAAATATTTTATTCCACAATATACAGGTGGTACGGCCGGGGGGTATTCAATTTTTTGGTAAGTCCATAATAATGGAAAACATCCCGATAAACCTTTTTATTATTCATGTGATTCAGCATGAAACTTTCGGGAGCCAAGTTTCGGTCAGCCAGTGATTTTTTTGTTAAATTAAAATTTTTTGTATGGAGAAACGGAGATTTGCCTCTGTGCATGGGAAAATTTCTAAATTTCTCAAAAGTTTCCCCCATATGCAGCGGCAAACCCCTTGAGTTTACAAAACCATTTATCTAAACAAAAAATGCAAACCTTGCCTGGAGTATTATAATCTAAAGGTTTCGAATGGTTTGAACAAAAAATAAAAAATTTATCATGAAATTTTTTCGTAGCAAAAAAAAAAAAAAAAAAAAAAAAAAAATTGGGAACCACTCTGTTTGTAACTTTTTTAATATTTACTTGTTTGCAATGAAACTTTCCACAGCTGTTGTACCTCTTAACAAGATATACATATTGTTATTTAGATTAATATTTTGGATTTATGCCCAACCAAGTTTGCCGCCTGATCACGAGAAAAACTTTTGAAAACTTTTGAAAATGTTTCCCCATGAGCAGCGACACAATCTGTTGGGTATGCAAAAATTTTCTCTAAACAAAAAATGTCTACCTTTCCCAATTATATACGCTCTGCAAAAATTTTCAAACTGATCGTTATAAATAATTAATTAAGTTTTTTATGATTTTTTTATTTTTTGAGAAGCCGAATTTTTTTTTTTTAATGATTTGGATGTCACGCAACATATTTATTATTCATCTGATTAAGAATGAAATTTTTACTTGCCTTTTTATAACTCGGACGAATGCCACATCTTTTATTAGATTAAATTTCGTGTTCACGCCCAATGAGTTTTGCTACAACTCGCAGGAAAGTTTTAAAATTTATAAGTTTTTTCCCATGAACAGCCGGCAAAAACGTTTGGTATACAAAAAATTTATCTTAACACAATATATGTATCCTTTCTAATTATACATGCTCTGAAAGTTTTCGTATTAATTGGATTATATAATAAAAATTATTGCGATTTTTTCTTTTTTAGTTGGCCAAAAAAAAAAGAAAAAAAAGAAAAAATTCAAATAATTTGGATGGCATATTAACATTTTTACTATTTCATCTGATTAGAATTAACATTTTTACAACTATGTAAAAATTGGTGAGATACAACATTTTTTTCATTTATCTAAATTTGTTGTTATACCCAACGGTTTGGCACTGTTCACAGTCAACTCTTGACTATTTTTACTAAAAAAACTTTTTTTTACAGTTGAGCCTGCTATCTCGGGGATAAACCAAATCCAACCACTGGGTTTTAATATTTTTTCTTTTTGTTTTTTCAATTTGTATGCATTGAACTACATTTTGATGTATGATTCCATGCAAATATAAAGAACATTTGGCAATTCATTAAAAACTTTTAAATTTTATGGAAAAAAAAATGTTGAGATTTAGCAAACAAAATCAAAAAACTTTTTTTTTTTCTCTATATATTGCTACTATTTGTGAGATTTATTTCATAAAACACATTGGCCTATGGCAAGTATTTCAGTGAAATCCGCTTGCAAAAAATCTTTTGTAGGTTCGGCAGAAATTCACTGTTAAAAATTGCTGATTTAAAAATTATTTAAAAAATACTGGGACTCAATTGATTATTTGGGAAGAAATTACACAAAATCTAAACACCTTTTTGCATATGTCATGAAAACAAATATTGTCGAGAAATCTTTCCTCTTTCGAATGGTCTATAATTTATCCCAAAAAAAATTACATTTAGTGGTTGTTAGGTAATCCTTACGCGCCAACGTCCCCTTAGTATCTTTCCTTTATTTTTTTGGTTGTCATTAAAGCCGTTTTCGTTTTTTGGGCATTTTGTGCTTACGAAAACGTTAAAAATGCTTGAGTTTGGCTTTCGACTTCTAGGAAGCATTAGAAGGAAAATCGGTAAAAAAATCTCACCAAAAACGTAAGAATTTTCCCCCTTACTTCTGTTATGGTGCTATTTTACACAGAAATTTGATTCATATAACACAGAATTAAAAGGAAATTCTTCTACGTTTGGTGAGCATTTTTTTTACGATTTTGGCTAAGTTTGACAAAAACGAGCGCAAACTCAAGCATTTTCTTACGTTTCGTAAGCATAAATACAAAAACGAAAAGGGCTTAAGATGATTTTATTTTAACGGATTTTTGTCAAGTTTAATCATTGAAGTCTTGATATATAAGTCATAAACTTCTAATTAGTTAAAAAATCAAAATGGCTCCTCATGGTAATTTAAATTTATTGTTCTTTGTTTTAATATTTG
>JABUQX010128819.1:7500-21353 GCA_015478945.1 Trachelipus rathkii | reverse complement strand
AGAAAGTGCTGCTCACGGCATTAACCCTATTCTCGGAGAAGAACTCCTCTAGATAATTTCTACCTAGGATCCGGACGAGGTATCAAACTCGGAACCCTGTGCCATGGAATCTATCCCCCAACAGATTAGTGCCATCTTATCTCAATACAAACTTTTTCATCAGGTTCTTGAAACTTTTATCCTTATGGTAGCAACAGAGCACTTGAGGCCTTATTTGAACAAAAATTAAATATATACTAGCTATATAATAATATACTATATATACTATATATTATTATATAACTACTATATATAATATATATAATATTAAATATATCTATATATAATATATATATATATTAATATATAGTATATATATATATAAATATTATATATATATTATATATCTTTATTATTATATTATATATTCATATATATAATATTTACTATAATATATTATATTATATACTATATATTATAATATATATAAATATATATTATTAGTATATATAATATATATATATATCATATATATATATAAAATTATATAATATATATATATATTATATTATTAATAATATATATATACTACTATATATATACAAGTATATATATATATTATAAATATATATATATATATATATTATATATATATATATAGATATATACTATATGGCGGTGAAACTTTATACAACCTCGTTTCATGTATCATTAATTTCATTGACTCTTCTTAAAGATTAAAAAAATCGTTACTTTTCAAGGGATTTTGATAAAAAAACATTACGACCACTAAAAATGATTTTCAAGAATCTTATTTTTCAGTGTTTGGCCCATTTTTAGAGGTCACTGTAAGCAAGATTAAATCAAAAAAATGAACACAAGTTTAAAGTTGACATATATTAACGAATTATATGGCTCATCAAACACACAAGAAGTCACAAATTTATGAATTAATGTCATTGGACAGGATGAATCTCAGTGGGGAGGTTGTCCTTGTTGCGCAGGAATCGTGCAAGTTTACATTACTCTTGATCGCCACGCTCTCACAGCACTGGTTGCTTTGGGCAATGTTGATCGGAGATTCATCTGTTTTCAGTGGGTTTTCAAGCTATTAAGACCTTGTTGGGTATGTCATTCCGGCGCAGATAGGTTCATCCAAATCATTCAGCCGCGGGAATAAATTTGACTGCTGAACCGTAGGAATGAAATTTGGGAAAAAAAACAAAGTTTACGCGTCCTGTTCTCATTGTATTCAGGCCATCAGAATTAAACGCAAGAAAGCTAGACATAGCAATGAGAGTTCCACGTGCATTGCCTGAATGTTTGGGATCTGCTCGAAACTTCACGAAGATCTCATCTTCAGTGTTTAGTGGACGGAAGACCACACAGTGAGGTGGTAGAGAAATTTCATGTCGTCTTCCAGCTGCCTGTTTCCTTAATCTCAGTTTTACGTTGCTGAAGGCTGCTTATTAATTTATATAGTTGCTGATCAAATCGCTGCACAAAAAAGTTACTCGATGTTTTGATGATTTAATCGACCATAGGAGCTGGCATCGTCCATGACCAATGCGAAGAACGAGACCAGCACCATTGGCCCTGCCTGGCCAAACTGATGAACTTGTGTTTTTGGGTAACCTCTCTTCGAACATTTTCTGCCGGTCTTGGTGTCCAACGACACATTCAATCCATAATTGATTGTATCCCGACGGTGAGCTCCTTTTGAAATCTCCGAAGTCCTTCTACGATTGTTGAGCTATTCCTATCTTCTCAATTTTGAACGGCAGTCAAACTTAATTTCTTTTGCCTTCACTGCTTGAGATCCAATGCCTGATATTCAAAGCCCCGTCAATGTGTTTACTGTCAAAGTGATGATCCAATTCTCCAGATGAAGCAGGTGTCACCATGGTTCATCACCTGAGCAGCTGCTTGTGTAAGATAGCCTTGGGATTGCGACTGACATGCTGGTTGGGATTTCAATGCCCTCACCAGAAAGCTGGCGCACACCTTTGCTGCTCCGTGGGACGACAGTTTTGAGCTTGTAACAAGGCGTCTTGCAATGCCTGTTGGGTTATGCTTCCTTGTGCTCGTGGGATTGCTGCATCTCATCCTGTCCAAGGAGTGTCTTTGCTGTTATCGGATGAGTCCGTGCTACTTTTGGAACAATCAGGTGGCGCTGAGCTGGGAATTGTGGACACAGTCGCTTCCATTGCCTTCTTTCGCTTAGATGGGTGGATGGTCTTGGCGCTAGCAGGTTTGCCAGTGAAATAACCAACCTGACTTTGCTTTCAGTTTGAAGTTTGTAAAGGTTCTCATCTCTGTCTGCACAGTCCACGCCTTTCACCTTGGTCAACGTCAAGTCAGTTCATTCATTGCATTAAAGTTTTGCTTCTTTCTGCAGCGCTTATGTGTGTGTGTCAGAAGCTTTGCTAGTTTTTGCAAAACATGGCTTTATTCAGATACATGCGCGGGAAGTTCAGTGTTTGCCCTCCATAGAACGTAAGCTCCACAACGATAGACAGATTCTCTCTCTCCGTTCTCTTGGCAGTTGGATTCAAGAAATTTGAAGCGTCCAATTACGTGGTTTTTCTGATTCAATGCGGCTCCGTTCACTCAAGGATGCTTCATTAAATTCTCACGTAGCTTCTTCTGATGGACGCTTTGAAAATTGATTAAATTCTTTGGTCCAGGTTTCCTTTGTCTCTCCCGCTGCACTAGAACAGCTCTTCTGAACGACATGTTGTTCTTCTATCAGCAACTGAAATAAAAAGGCCTTAACGTAATATATTAAATACGTAACAAATCTAAAGAAACTGTTATTGAGTTTTCATATATTTTTATTCTAAAAAACAAGCCAATTTCAATATATATATAAGAGATAATAAAAAAAAAAGCAGACCCACTTGATAAAATTATATGCCACAAATTATAAATAGCAGAGAACTCAATCTTGTAGCTGACCCAAATAATACAATATCTCTTTTTAATAAACTCTGGAGAATGGACAATCTTTATAATAATGCACTTCTATTTCAAAACAAACGTTTTTCCTAATTTAAAACTTTCAAACTACCCTTCTCAAACATCACCTTACCAAACACTTCACTAATCCCAGCATTTCGAACACGGCGGATTTAGTGCAAGCTTCGACTGCGTGTTGAAAAAAAAATTTAAAGAAATACCTGAGGGCTGGCGGTGTAAGAATATTCTTCAAGTTGAAAAAATATACATTCAACCAACAGAGAACAGGAAATTTGAGTACCTGGAAACGGCCGGGCGCGCCCGTCCGTCGGATCAGCTGACATTGTAAACAATACTCTGGATTATACTTATTATATATATTATTATATATATATATATAATAATATATATAGTATATATAATATATATATATATATATATCTATATATATATATATATTAGTATATATTGAAAAATTACAGATATATTTAGTTTCCTTAATATAAAAGTTAACTAAAATATTAAAAAACTTTTGGCAAGCCATTCCGAAACACATGTTTTGCTTAAAGAAATTTGTTCCTGTAAACAAAGCCTATCCTTCCGCCAGCCCGTCGTTACTAATTTCAATCGAGGATAACAACGGGCGAATGGACTGTGACGTTTACATGGCGTCAGAAAAGTGCACAAACGGGCCGCTGGAAACGATGACCATGTGCGCCTGTTGTGCCGCACAGGTCTGCCAGTCGGGCTTCTGAAACGCAGCTAATATTATGAACTCTACAGAAGCTTCCCGAGCAATTACTCACCGTGACGTCACTGTCCTTGGCGGACGGCGCACAGCTTTATGATACTCTGAAAAAATCTATACAATTCTCTGGTACATAAATTATTGAACATGTCGGCTTGATGACATATTATATATTAAAATTTTCTAATACAATTTCCAAGGCTGCCCTTCGCACCTATAACATTCAAGGTGGTGAGGTTGGCAATTTCTCAATATTTTCGAATGTGGAATTAAAATGTCATCTTTAGTCATTAATAGGCAAAGGTTCATCCATTCTATTTTTCGAAATGATTTTCGAGAAAAAAAATCAAAAAGTCATTCACAATAATAATATACAATATATATATATATATTATATATTATATATATATATATTTATATAAATAGATATACTATATATATATTATATATATATATATATATATATATATTATATATATAAGATATATATATTATATAATATATATATATCCGTATTTGATTCGAGTAGCATCCATGTTTTAACTCTCCAAGTAAAACCGCTATAAATATAGGTTTTAACTTCTTTTTTTTTTCTCAGACTTGAAGAGTACTTGAGAGAGATGAATATAAAATTCTTAGAGGAGCTGTCAACGGATACTCTAAGAATTTTTATTCTGAGAAGAGAGTAATTTAAAGGAATTGGTTTGTAAGAGAGTCCTTGATAAGTTTTAAGGAACGTGAAAAAAGCAGTCCATACATGAAGCTTATATATATATATTGTAATATAATATATATATATATATATATGAATATATATATATATAATACCTATATATATATATATATATATATATATATATAACAGGTGCTCGAAAAAATCGAGGGTCCGGGTACTTGAGCGCAAAATTTCCCTTGTAAAACGTGCTAGAAACTATTGGATTATAAAAGTATAAAATGAGGTGCATAATCATATGACATGAGAAATTAAAAATTTACTTAATTATAATAAAATTATTTTAAAAAAATGTGCGGAAGGTTTTTGAATGAAAATTCTGTTTATGTAATAGTCACAATATTCCATCTGTTTTCCCCACAGGTGGACGTTAGCGTGCATGCTTGGAATCTTTTTGTCAAGAACCACAATAACAAACCCATTGGAATCTTTTTGTCAATAACCACCAAAAAAAAACATGAAGCACAAAACATACATGGAAATTAGGGTTGAGCTTGGAAAAAAAATTAATTCCAATATTGTCAACCACTTAGATAACCAATTTCTGGTGAAGGCTAAAAACATGTTAATTAGGCTAGATCCAATTTCAAAAGCTTTGAATCCTTTTAAAATAAACACCTTTTAATAACAGGATTCAGTTTATAAAAACTACATAGCATTGAAATTTTTTTTATAAATTGATGTGAATTAATTAACGCAAATTGAAAATTTTAATTCCATTTTTCAATCTCGGGGTGTCCAAAACAACTTAATCAGACCGTTGCATTTTGGTTAAATCTGATTACAAACAAAAATATTCGTGAGGATAAATGTGTTGAAATAAAGTAGAGATTTGAAGTTGTTGCCACACCACGGTATTTATTACGTACCTTTTCAATCATTGGAAAATCTTTTGAGCTACAGGAAACTTAGGGAGAGTTAGAGTTAGCACACATGCATGTATTATTTTCTCTCAATCAAGAAATCAAGAACAAGGAAATGCATTTAGGAGTTTTATTAGTGAAAAAAAATTTTTTTTGAGCTCTTACAGCTTCATACGAATTACAGGACAGCCATTTTCTTTAGAATGGGTAAAATTTTTCCTAAGAAATATTGACAGAACGTTGATAATATAGAAAAGATTTTGCAAATTGCTTTAGACTGTTGTTATGTCTGGCCTCGAATGCTGGCATTGAAAAATTTTATATATATATATATATATATATATATATATATACATATATACAAGTAAGAAGTGTATATATATGTTGAAAGATATATATATATCTTCCTACGTATATATATATATATATATATATATATATATATATATATATATATATATATATATATATATATATATATATATATATATATATATATATATATATATATAGTATATTTGGTTTAGAGCGACAACTATCATCGATCCATATCTCAAAAAACTACAATAGTTACAGGAAAAAGGAATACATTGTTGGAATCCAGGTATATTGTGGAAACTGTAAAAAAAAAAAAATAAAAAAAAAAAAAAAATCATATCTCAAAAACTACAATATCTACAGCGAAAAGGAATACATTTTTGGAATCCTTGTAAAATTTTAGTTAGGAAAATGTAAAAAAAATAAAAATAAATAAATAAAATAAATATTGGCAATTTTTTTTTTTTTTTAGGAGCAGGGGACATTATATATATATATATTTTTTTAAAGATTTTACGGGGCATTGTAGGGGGCTCGGGGGACAGAGTGGGGACGTTTTCCATACCCCGTAGGAGGCGGAGGCGAACCCCGCGCGACACCCCATCACCAAAGAGCTGTGTCTGGAGACCCTCCCGGAGGGGGGAATTAGTCCTACCCCGTAGTTCCCTGGAAGGCCAAGAGAGACCCCGACTCTTGCCATCGGTGCGGTATACCCTTTGGGGTATTCTTTAAAAAAAAAAAAAGCAAAATTTAATAGAAAGTCTATTTATTTTAACGAGTAACCAATAAAAGGTCTCTAAATAGGCTCTCTAATCATATTACTATAATTATTAACAATAATATTTTTTATTTTTTTATTTTTTTTTTACATTTTCCTATCTAAAATTTTACCAGGATTCCAAAAATGTATTCTTTTTCGCTGTAGCTATTGTAGTTTTTGAGATATATATATATATTTTTTTTTTTTTTTTTTTTTTTACATTTTCCGCCCTAAAATTGGACCAGCATTCCAGCAATGTTTCCTTTTCCTTGTGGCTCTTGTAGTTTTGAGATATGGATTGATGATAGTTGTCGCTCTAAACCAATTATCACCTTATATATATATATATATATAAAGAGCAGCAGTTATATATATATATATATATTATATATATATATATATATATATATATATATATATATATATATATATATATATATATATATATATATATATATATATATATATATATATATTATATATATATATATATATATATATATATATATATATATATATATATATATATATATAGTACCGGACCTTGTGAGTTATATGGATCCGTTAAATTTGTGTTTTATATATATGTATGAATAATATTCCAACATATGTATATATTTTTATACTGTATAGTGATATGTTTACTACAATGGAGGACCTCATACCACTATCACTGTATATACCTTCATTCAATCTGCAATCTTCTTTGTTATTCATACTTCCTTCAAATTCGCAACAGACAAATCAACAAAGCTTCATATATACCTACCAAACTTCCTCATTCAGTTGTCGATTCGCCTTCAATGAAGACCACTTCGTCTACTGACCGACAAGAGCAAAAGTTCATTTCATTGTTTAATAACTTTGCTTTTAAGGAGCGAAGTAAATAATTGTATAAAAAGAAAAGTTTAACATAATGTGTTTAAAAAGGAAGAAAAAAAATTAATTATGGTATAACATTTGTAAACTATAATATTTCATTTTATATTTTTAATCTGAAAGTTTATTTCAACCGTTGCTATTTGGAAGGAAAGTTTTATATATATTTTCATAAAATATTTAATAAAATATCAGTCTGAAAAAAAGATTATTCTTTAATCCAGCAAGATAAATCGTTTAACCTTAAAACCAATTAAAAAAAAAAGTTCGTTCCACACAAGAAAGAAGAAGATGAAAAAAAAGAAAAGAAAAAAATTCAAACAGAAAATCCAAGAAGAGCACGGAGACGAACTACTTCAACTACATGACTGGTTATCCTGGGAAAAGAAGCAGATAACAAACAATAGCAGCAGCTCCCAGCAGAAATATCCAGCACCAACATGAAATCCACCAGTGTCTTTTTGAAACCATCAAGGACTAACAACCTATATGAAAAAAGAAACAAAAACAAATCACAACTAAATTCTCTCTCTCTCTCTCTCTCTCTCTCTCTCTCTCTCTCTCTCTCTCTCTCTCTCTCTCTCTCTCTCTCTCTCTCTCTCTCTCTCTCTCTCTTCTCTCTCTCTCTCTCTCTCTCTCTCTCTCTCTCTCTCTCTCTCTCAAAAATATATAATATATATATATATACATATATATTATGTTATATATATATATTATATATATATATATATATATATATATATATATATATACATATATATATATATATATATATATATATATATATCCATATTATATATATTTATATATATATATATATATATATATATATATATATATATATATATATATATATATATATATATATATATATATATATATATATATATATATATATATACAGTATATATTTTTTTATAAATATATATATATATATATATATATATATATATATATATATATATATATATATATATATATATATATATATATATATATATATATATATATATATATATTGTTCGTAAATTTTTTTATATTTACTCCATCTGCCACTTTGTGGCCAGTATTTATAAAAGGTGCAAATGATTGTATTCGCGAGTGGTTGGTCCCAAATTGCGGTTGAGAGAGTCGTGATTACATTGACCATCTTATTTTTATTAATTATAGTAAAATAATATACTATAATAATCTTAATAATCATTTATATATATAAAAATTAAAATTTATTAATAGAAACTTGCTCTGAGAGTCGGTATCATTTTGAACCGAAAAATTCTCAAAATACAATACCGTACTCTGATAAAGGCTTATAAGAGTAAAGTATCCCTTATAATTGGGCTACGCCCTTGAAATTCACAATATTAATTCATTTAATAATAAATAGTTAAAGTCCCAAGTTTGGGACCCCTGGGTTACCTGTAACCCCTAAAAATGGGGTTAGGGGCTGGAGCCCCCCCCATTTCATTTTTTGTTAAAAATCTCACCGGATTCTTCTTATTCATGTCAAAAACTATTATCATACCAATTTTCAGCCAAAAATATTATATATTTCAATATATATATATATATATATATATATATATATATATATATATATATATATATATATATATATATATATATATATATATATATATATATATATATATATATACAAATAAAAAAAAAATAAGTTATATATATATATATATATATATATATATATATATATATATATATATATATATATATATATATATATATATATAATATATATATTTACACAGAACCTTCCAAATTGAAAAGTAAAACGGATACAAAAAACCGGTTTACATTTAAATTCCCTTTGACAACGTTTTGGATTTTTAAACTTTCCTTAATTATACTAGAGATATAGAACTGTATTTTGATAAAGTTTTACATTGATCAAAGTCATAATTACATAATTATAAACATATCGAATTACCTGTCAAAGATAGGCCTTCGATTTTGGGAATTTCATTTTTTGAAAGTTTCCCTTCCACCTCTTCGTTAACCCGGTGCTCCATGAGTGCCAGACTTAGTTAATATTTCAAATTGATCCCAACACCCTAACCTTTCATTTGTATAAGTGTCATTGACCCTTTCGAAATGAAAGGTCAATTTTTTCTTAGGTCAAAGACCCCTATTTTTCTATATTGAAATTGTGACATATCTTAACTCAAAATCGTCCTAGAAAAATAAAATTTACATCAAATTAATCAGAAAAACATACAGAATCTGATGGTTATTGTTAAAATTGATAATCATCTTTAATTAAAAAATTACAAGTTTATTATAATCTCTATGGAATAAAAATATCGAGTTAGTAGCGTGTGATCAGAAGTTGCCAAAGATTGCTATTTAAACTGTCAGTATTTTTTATAACAAATTCGTATCGATTTATTCAATAAATTCATTTATTTACTACATGGTTTTAAATTTGCTATTTTTTGATAGTAAATTTGTTATTAAAACTTTGATAATTAAAATTGATGTTTATTTAGTTAATTGCTTAGTTAGCAACCGCGTCGGCGTTCTTTCTCGTGGACTATAAAAGTAGCGAGAGCGACCGAGAAGCATTATATCTTAATTACTGCACTTACGATCGATTCTGTCCTTAATTTGTATCCCGAGTCGAATCAGATTTTCTACAAGATCATTTATAATGCAGTTAAAGTAGTTTAATATTTTTGATGAAGCTTATTTTTCAAACGAGCTTCTCCTTTCAATTTTAGAGGTTCCGCGCCATTTCTTGGAGGCGTCTTACCGACATTTAATTCAGGGCTGAAGAATGCTTTTTTTTTATAAATTCTCAGCAGAACCATTGAAACTTTCCTTCCGATAAATAGTGATCTTAGAATTTGTGTAGGTATGTCATCATAAAGCCTTTCTGGACAAACTGATAGGATCCCACTAATGGCTATTCAGCCCCCTTCTCTTCTTGCAGATATGTTAGTAAAAAAGGCAATAGTTTTTTTGATTCGTTTATATTTTAATTTTTGATAAGTGTTTTGACATTGTATAGCAAATCAGTCTCTTCTGATTGAGTTATTCTATTTGGAATAATTCAATTTTTGATCGTGGACCCACGAGTTGCTATACAATGTTGAAGTACTTCTGTTAGAACAGTCCGCAAGTTTTGAATTGATCTGTTTGCCTACGGTTATGTGGTAATTGGTTTCCATTACCTAACCACATATCTGCGCAAAACACCTTTCAAAACAACTTTTTTACTTCGTCTAAATTTAGGGTCCAGTTTTATTTATAGGTGGAGAAATCTTCGAGGTTTTTATCTATCTTTTATTCTCTCTCTCTTTCTCTTCGGTGAAAGCTTAAAAGTATGATATTTACAAACACATTTTTACCCAACGTGATGTATACTGATTTTTGTTTATTTTTTTTATACATGCAAATATTTAAAATCATACTCAAGAAGTAAGCAAAAACGCTAAAGGGAAAATTTGGGAAAATAAGAGATTTGGGAAAATTTTAATATAAGGGGAATAGTTAGAAAATTTCAAACTCAAAGATTCGGATAAACAATAATAATAATAAAAATAAAAAGTTAAAGAAAAGTAATCAAACGTAGAAATTGAAGGTAAAATCGGAAATTTCACTTAGATAGTAGGTTATAAGTTATTGCCTCGTCAATGAAAAATGAGAACCATTTTTTATTGATACTAAAACTTAAATATAGATCGTAAAAAACGTAGAAAATAAAAAGTTGAAAATAATAATTAAAAATCAAAAATTAAATAATTTTCAATATTTCATACATGAAATTGGATTTTTCAAGAGTCGTCATAGAATCGATTCTTGTCATAAAAATGTTATTGTAACATTCCCCCTTTAAATATTATAAATGAAAATCGTTCTTTATATATATATTTGTTAAATCATATATATAAATCTATAAAAATTTATTTAGAAATATAAAAAATCGACTTGATAACTGATCACGCGCCGAAAATTTCGAGTCAAAATTGACAAATAAATTTCACTACCCAAATTGGCTATTTTGTCCAAAAATCTTATTTATAGTAGTCTTTTTATATATATTTTCATAATAAATATATTCTTTATATATATATATATATATATATATATATATATATATATATATATATATATATATATATATATATATATATATATTAGATATATATATAAAGAAAAATATATATTATATATATATATATATATATATATATATATATATATATATATATATATATATATATATATATATATATATATATATATATATATATATATATATATATATTTATATTTCTAATCATAAAAATTAATTGGCCGAAGTGTAGCGAGTTTCCGAACTTTGTGTAACTTTCACGTCGCGATTTCCGTGCATGTAAATTGTAATGATAGTGGTTTGGTAACTTTAGTATCCCAATTGGTGGTGGAGCAAATATTTAGTCTTATAACCCTCAGACAGAGGCTTCACCACTGTCTTGTAATAATAATTAGTTTTCCAAGAAGTAGAAATTTGCTTATTAAGGTTTCTTTCTGTTTTCCTTGTTTTCTGAACAGAAACGAGAAACATTAGGAACCTAAAATAAAAGTTATTACATTGGAAATTTGTCTTTCTTCTAGAATGCGTTGCATTTCTAGAGATTGACTATTCGCACAGTAATTATATGTTTTTTTCATTAATAACAATAATTATTATTTTTCCTATTGTTATTGTTATTACTATTATTATTACATAATATTATTATTATTATTATTATTATTATTATTATTATTTATTTTTTGTTAGCTATACTGCTTTCTATTATTATTATTATTATTATTATTATTATTATTATTATTATTATTATTATTATTATTATTATTATTATTATTATTATTATTATTATTATTATTGCTTTCATGTAGTACTAGTTATATGGTTATCACCCCTAGTTGTAAAATTTATTATTATTGTTATTATTATGAAATATTGTTATTATTATTGTTTCATATTTTCGAAATTTGATTGAGTTTTTTTCATCTTTATCAACGTTCGAAAGTTTATATATTTATACTACATTTGTTCGATAACGTGGTTACACATTCGGAAATTCAGAAATAAATTTTATAATTTCAAATATTAAAACGACTTCCATATAAAAATAAACTCAGTAAACTGTCAATAAAAAATAAGTTAGAATAAATTTCAATTAAATTTAATACACGACAAAACTTTTTCGTCCCCAAATTTATCATAATTAAAAACTCGGTTTCTTTATGGGCATTCGGTCTGTATAGCAGTATATTACAGATTCAATAATTATTTTTCATTCATTGTATATATATATTAATTACTCTGGTCCACACGAGGTCCACCGAGTATATATATATACAAATTTATATTCCACTATTCATTGGCTCCTTCCAAACTGATCGAGCAAAAGTGGTACTGCGCCAGAGATCTGTTTGGAAGTAGGAATAAATGTAGATTGGTGATCTGGTCTTCATTAGCCCAGCTACCTGGGACTGGGTCACTAATCCCCACATTTTAATTGGCGCTCAACGTGGTTGAACATTTTACGATCCCATCGTGTTAGTGGTGTTTGTACGACCACTTGGACCCGAGTGCAAATCCAACTTTGTTGGTTTTTTCCCCAAAAATTAAAATTACCTTAAACTAATTACAGTAGTTGTACCTCTATATGAGGTTTTCTTTTTTTGTGTGTGGGAGCTTACATGAGACATAAGTCTCCAGTTCTTCACATCCAAATTTATTGGTTCCATAGAGGACATTCAATCTAAATATTTATTAAAATTCTCGGGGAATTTCTAAAATAATTTTCCCCCCAATTTAGGGGAATTTTTATTTTCATTTAAAAACTTTATAAAATCAAAATAAAATAACAACTACAGTTATTTTCTTTAAAAAATATTTTAGTAAAAATATTTTTAATATTCAAAAAATTATATTATATATATATATATAAATAATAAAACCTTCTTTATATATTAGTGGCTTAGTTGAAACCACTATATACATATTTATTCAAATAAAATATTTTCATTCAATTGAAAGTTTTTGAACTTCATTCTTTTCATTTTTTTTTACATTAGTAAAAATATTATTATTTTTTTGTATTTTATATCTCTTGTATGTGAAAAGACATACGTTTTTTTTTTTTTATTCACTTAGTTTAAATTTTATTTTATAAAATTTGTGTATCAATATACACTTTCAACTTAGTGATAATTTATATTTAAATATTTTCACAAAAGTGATTAATATTCATAAATATTTATATATATATATATATATATATATATATATATATATATATATATATATATATATATATATATATATATATATATATATATATATATATATAAAAATCCACCACTCACTGATCGTAGGGTCAATATTTTTTTTTATAAACAATAGTTTATATATTTATATATATTTAGATATATATATATTTTTTCAGTGATACCTCGTATAGGTATTCACATTTTTACCGGTTTTATCCGGTATATATATATATATTATATAAAATAACTTTGTTTATAATTTGATTTTTTTTGTGTCACGAGACACACTTTATGTATAAATTTTTTTATATATACAATATTTTCAAGCGC